>JAYJLX010065276.1:0-27886 GCA_036873525.1 Chalinula nematifera | reverse complement strand
AAACTCTAAGGCTATTAATAGACCCCATCCTTTGATAACTGTCATTGTATCATTACAAGGAACACAAGACAAGTAAGCTGAGTTTATAGCTATACTGTGACCTTCAATACACTGACCACACAATGTGCCATTGTGATTATCATAACAGTCATTATAAAATGTCAAGTTAATTGAGTAAGGTATAGGGCAGTGTCCACTATACACATCAGTTATATCAGTTTTTGAGCATGTTCCTGGAACTAAAAACTGATTAAACGGTATACATGAAAACTGAAAGTGTATAGATGAAGTTTTACAGTTTGAACAGCGCATTATAGTGTTATTTGACTCTGCTATTGATGTGTCGCATTCTAAAATATCACGATCACTTTCAACGTCTAATATCTGATGAAAAATGAGACTATCCTCAATCGATGTATTGATTAGCTTCAGCAGTAAATATGTGTAATATTTGATTACTATAACACTGTAATTATGATTCATTGAGATTATTGTATTGCTAATGGTGAGATAACTGTATGTTTTTCGATACATGGCATAGAGTCCTCTGCTGTTATTGGCAATAACACACGAATCAATCACCATTTTTACATCATGTAATCCCTCAATTAATGTGACAAGCGCTCCTTCGTAAAGTAAATGCGAACTTTGAACATTATTTGTCATGTTGGTTTGAATTATGTTGACAGTTATAAAATCACAAGCTGAATATAAAACTAAAGCTCCACCAATATCTGAGTAACTGCTGGTTCCCATTCCACCTGTTATTAAACTGTTATTGACAAGGATATTCTGCTTACATGAAAAAAAATCATTGTTTAATGAAGAGAATACAAGTCCTGTGCCTTTGAAGTACTGTATAGTAAGGTTATTTGCTGTAACATTGAAACAATCAGAGAAAGCTATTGCAGCTGGTTGAATGCCATAGATATTACAAATATAATTAGGAAGGCATAGTGCTACATGTAATCTATGATCATAGCCACAATGGTTTAAAGTGATAGACTTGATTACTACACTAGTACAATCAGATATGTATAGACCAGCTAATGGTTCACAGTTAATTATTGTTTGTGTCTCACCACTCCCAATAATGGCTACGTAATCCTTACCATCAATATGGTTGACCTCTCCGTATTCCAGAGTGTAGTTACCAGAACTGATATACATATATACCTCAGCATAGTCCCCAAATATTTCCAGAGCCTTGTTGATGGTAGCACAAGGGTTATCCCCCATTAGACAGGAACTATTATCAGTACCGGTTACACTATCAACAGATAGCACCACACTACTCCAGGATTCAACTTGATTTAAACTCAGCAATACAAAGAAAAGTGGAAACAACATTATAGCAATGGACATAGTGCCAATCTTGAGGAGTATTTACTGATAAAAGAAGACACCAGAATTAATGGCACAGATCCTTAGTCTTAAGGTTGGTAAATTTCAGCACTAGCTGGTGCATGCTGGCAGCTCACAATGATATCCAAATTTTCATTAAGATCTATATATATCATATGCTTTTTGTTAACGTTACTGGCTATGATTTTCAATTTCCACAGTTGCAATTCATCATGCCTCAGTCTTGAAAAGAATATTATTTTTTTGCTCTATTTTATGTTTTGTTAACTATCAGTGAATGCTTTTTTCATCAATAGCTTCATTTTCAATTAGTATTCATGCAAGAAAATTTAAAGCAATGTTTATACGTCACATATATAGCTTATAGTAAGATCGAAAATGCCATTAAGAGTAGATTGAATAAATGTAGATCTACATATAATCTCAACTATACTATAATGCTATAGTCTATATATCAGGTTAATAAAACCATTGCTAGAAACACAGGTGTCGTACTCAATATATCACTAATTTGAGTTCCACATGCAAGCTATATAGTGCGGGATGTACATGTTTCTAATTATATTCCTGCATGTAGGCCTTCTTCTTTCCCTATTTCATATACACTGTATGGTAGGATAGGTAGAGCTATATCTAACATCCTGTATGATATTAACCCTAAACTGAGTTTGACAAGATTCTGTCAGTATGTGACACCCATCATGTGCATACCGCATGCTCATGCACCATGCACTATATGATTAACTGATGATAAATCTTTACGTGTATATGAAAAAGAATTTAAAACTGAACTGTTTGTGATAGCAATGAAAAACTATTAAAGAACCTTTGATAAAAATATCACTGAGAAAAAATCACTACTGACGTGTACTAAACATAGTCTACTTTATTCTTGCAACTAATTTAAGAAACTACGTTTATAGTAATATTTGTATATTTATTAGGCTCAGTAGGATGATCCTTTTTTACAGTAATATCCTGCTAAAGCAGAAGTTGAATTGGTATAGGGCATGAACGACTCACACTGTGCATGGGGAATTGAAGATCATGATCACCGGAATGATACATCCCACTATCACAGCATTGACTGTTGATTTCTAGAATAACAACACTGCCATCCTCATGCACTGCATGCAAGAGTTTTGACAAGATCGTATCACCTATATCGCATACATGTACCACTATCAGTTGATGATAAATCTTCAATATAAAAAAGAATTTAATTTAAAGCTGAACTGTTTATGATATTGTAATGAAAAAGTATAAAAGAAACCTTGATAAAAAAAGTCACTAAGAAAGATCACTATAATAATGTACGAAACTACAGCACAATATACTCACAACTAATTTACGAAACTACATGAGTACATGTAGTAGTCACTACTATATATGAGTGGCCCTGCACATCTCTACTACCACGATCCAACCATTAAAAATTTTATGGTTTTTTTTGTTAACCATGCACAGTAGTATCAAAATTGCAATAAGTATAATAATTATAATTATGCATTTTATATTAATTTCATCTGTAATGATGAAAAAAAAATTAAGAAAAACAGGCTAAAAAACCTATCATGAGTTCTAAATGAGTGCACATACACACACAGCACACAAAATTAAGTCAGGCTATGATTATGCCATTATAGTCTATTGCCTCAGTGCTGCATAGTATAGTCATGTTCATAGTAGTCTGGGTTAGGCTAGCCTGTCTGCCAGTAAAACACCATCTTTATTGGTAGATTGCTGGATGAGGCTGCTCGTTGCTTCAATCAGGTTGTGAGTTGGAGTACGACGAATGGCACGATAGAACTCAACCTTTTGTTTCAACCAAAAATAGCAGTAGACAAGAGGAATGAATAGCACAATATACAAACTGTATACAATGCTATTAGTAGCTATAAAATCAGGATTAAAGGACATAATGAATAAAAAAATGCTATAACTGAATAATGTCAATAGGATGAGAACATCAGTGGCTGTGTGGAGGATTTTCTTGTAAGGTCTGAAAAAAATTAATAAACCAATTGAAATAACACAGAAACTGAACTGCAGAGCAAGTATAACTTGTCTAGCAGTGTCATTGAAGGGAAAAAAGTAAAGAATCATTATCAGCAATTGGAAAGTAAAGTTGAATCCAGTGAAGTATCGATAATCCCAGGAGTTGTTTGTGCCATTCTTATAGGGTCCAGTGAAGACATCAGTCACTGATACTAACAGATCCTTCTTGAATTTCAGCTTATTGAAACATTTTTGGAAGCACTTGAAAGGATACACAAAGAGATAAACAATTGGTACAATAATGAATACTATTAACACTATCAGTGCTAGAGTACCAGCAGCACCATGCCAACCATGGAAATACCTCACTGAACCATCATAGAAAAATACCAGTTCGTTGTTGTATGTTGTTGGATGGAGTATCTTCAAAGACGTTGCTGCTAGCTGTGTGAAGCATAAGGTATACACTGAGGCAATAGTGTGGGTTAAAGAGGGTTGAATGTTGAATGATCTCCAAAAACGAGCCAATAAACGATGAATTGGTCTAATAACACACACAACACATCTTTTACCATTATAATACATAAGGAGGAATGCATATGAGAGAGCTAACAGAAGGAATGGATAAAAAGCAAATGCATACCAGAAAACAATAGCTCCTAATGGAGTGGTATTGGATGAAATACATATTGACATACTGTTACACAGATTATCTAATAATGATTCATACAAATTACATGATGGATAATTTATGAAACCTAAATTCCAAATACTGAAGGGAAGTAGGGCGAAATCAATAATTCGATGATCAAAATTATACAAAACCACAAACCACGATGGATAACTTACTGATGGGAAAGGTATTGTTAACATTTGACAAAAGAAGACGTATGCCTTGAGTGATCCTTGATTAAGATTGACATTGAGTAGAGCTATTACAGCTACCATAACTGTTACTGGTATAAACTCTAAGGCTATTAATAGACCCCATCCTTTGATAACTGTCATTGTATCATTACAAGGAACACAAGACAAGTAAGCTGAGTTTATAGCTACACTGTGACCTTCAATACACTGACCACACAATGTACCATTATGATTATCATAACAGTTCTTAAAAGCTGCCCATTTAATTGAGTAAGAGATAGGGCAGTGTCCACTATATACAGTTATATCAGTGCCAATTGTGCATGTTCCTGGGACTAAATATTGATTATACGGTATGCATGAAAACTGAAAAACTGTAGATAAAGTTTTACAGTTTAAACATTGCATAGCAGTGTTAATTGATGTTGCTATTGATGTATCACATTTTGAAATATCATGATCCCTTGCAACGTGTATTATCTGATGAAAAATAAGATTATCCTCAATTGTTGTATCAATTAGCTGCAGCAGTAAATATGTGCCATATTTGTTCGCTATAACATTGTCGTTATGGTTCATTGTGATTATTGTATTACTAATGGTGAGATAGCTAAGTGCTTCCCGATACATGGCAAAGAGTCCTCCACTGTTATTGGCAATAACACATGAATCAATCACCATTTCCACATATAGATCTAGTATTCCATCAAATAATGTGACAAGTGCTCCACCATGTACATCCAAAATTTTAAATGCCATGGTGTAATCATTATTTGTCATGTTGGTTTGAACTATAATAACATTTGTAAAATCACAAGCTGGATATAAAACTAAAGCTCCACCAATATCTAAGTAACCGCTTCCCATTCCACTTGTTATTAAACTGTTATTGACAATGATATTCTGATGATAACATGAAAAGAAAGAATCATAGTTTAACAAAGAGAATACAAGTCCTGAGCCTTTGAAGTATTGTATAGTAAGATTATTTGCTGTAACATCGAAACAATCAGAGAAAGCTATTGCAGCTGGTTGAATGCCATAGATATCACAAATATTATAAACATTACTAGGAACACATAGTACCGCATCTAATCCATGATCATAGCCACAATGGTTTAAAGTGAATGCCTCGATTACTACACTAGTACAATCAGATATGTATAGACCAGCTAATGGTTCACAGTTAATTATTGTTTCTGTCTTACCACTTCCAATAATGGCTACGTAATCCTTACCATCAATATGGTTGACCTCTCCGTATTCCAGTGTATAGTTACCAGGACTGATATACATATATACCTCAGCATAGTCCCCAAATATTTCCAGAGCCTTGTTGATGGTAGCACAAGGGTTATTCCCCATTAGGCAGGAACTATTATCAGTACCAGTTACACTATCAACAGATATCACCGCACTACTCCAGGATTCAACTTGATGTAAACTCAACAAGATGAATGCAAAGAAAACTGAAAGCAACATTATGGATATAGTGCAAGTCTTGAGGAGTATTTACTGATAAAAGAAGACACCAGAATTAATGACACAGATAAGACTTAGACAGTAGTCTAAAGTTGGTAAATTTCAGCACTGGCTCCGGTGACTCAAGATATCAATGCAAATTTGTATATACGTTTTTGTTACTGGCTATAATTTTCAATGTCCGCAGTTGTAATTCATCATGCCTCTATACTGCCTAGCCTTGAAAAGAATATTATTTTTTGTTCAATTCAGTAGTTTTCTTATGTTTTATTAGTTAATGCTTTTTTTGTCAATATAGCTTCATTTTCAATTAGTATTCATGCAAGAAAATCAAAGGAAATGTTATGTTTCATGTAGCTTAGTAAGTTGCAATTGAAAATTTAGATCAGAGTACACCACTAAGATACTATAATGCTATCAAGTTGAAAAACATTGCTATATAGAAACACAGGTGTTGTATTTAGTTTACTGATTGAGTTGTACTAGCATGCACGTGGACAGTAATTATGTTCATGTAATTCCCTTCTTTCCCTATTTCATACACTGTACGGTATCTATTGACAGGCCAGCATTAATAGGTAGACATCATGCACGATATATTATAACCCTAAACTGAGTTTGACAAGATTCTGTCAGTATGTGACACCCATGTGCATAACGCATGCTCATGCACCACTATTAGTTGATGATAAATCTTTGATATGAAAAAGAATTTAAAAACTGAACTGCTTAATGAAAAACTATAAAAGAACCTTAGATAAAAAAAAATCACTGAAAAAAATCACTACTACAATATACTCGCAACTAATTTGAGAAACTACGTTCATAGATAGCAGCATAATGTTTGTATAATTTATTATTATTTTTATGAGTCATGTAAAGGCTCAATAGGATGATCCTTTTTCACAGTAATATCCTGCTAAAGCAGAAGTCGAATTGGTAGGGCATGACTCGCACTCCGGGGAATTGAACATTGGACGGTACATCCCATCGCTACAGCATTGACTGTTGGTTTCTTGTACAACAATACTGCCATCCTCTGGGGTCTGATCACCAGCCGCTAGTTTACACAGCTGCAAACCAATGATAACCGACATGTCTGTGGCTGGCTTTGGTGCTGTCAATTTTTCCCCACCTTCAACAGTAATGGACCATTGTGAGTATAGGGAAGGGTACAGCCGTTGCCTTACATTCAGTGAGAGCTCACATACTTCACTAACGTCGCTCGTCTCACAGGAAGTATAGGGGTTTTTAATGCTTGGATCATGGCAATAGAGACGTGAAGGGCCACTCATGTACTCGTAGACCATGTGTGGATTGGGAACGAGGATATATTCGGTGGAGTCAGTACCCGGAGTAATCTCATTATGAATCGAAGGAATAGCAGTGGTTATGAACTTGGTTGGTATGCCAGGCTTTGTTGGGAGATAGACTTCGAACCGCTTCACATAGAAGGTATTATTTCTTTCGCTAGGTAAAATCCAATAATTGTCGACTAACCAATCAGCAGACGGGACCTTAAACGATACTTCCTTTCCAGCGAAGAGGTCGTCAAGGTCTATATACGATTTATCTGTTCCATTCACAGGAATATGGTAGAATTGAATCGTAGAACTTCGGCAAGTGGCCGGGGTGGCGGCCAGTAGTTGAGGGACATTCGTATTGACACCTTTACATTCAGCTGGACGTACTCCCCTGTCCTTGTATTCCAATACATTACAGTACAGATTAACAGCATGTATCATTTGATCCACGTATGATACATAGGTTAGAGCTCCCATGATTTGCAGGGTTGTAAGCGTTGAATCTTGATTAACATCCAATTTTGTGATCTCGGTGAATTCCGTGTTGATCTCCTTGGCACCATCTAAAGCAACTGATGCACGAACGTATGATGCCATCGAATTCAAAAGAGCAAATTGAAAGTCGTAAATTTCTTGATAAGTACTAACGAGTTTCGCTATTTCCTTTGGCAAATTTATACAGTAGCCTTCAGCATAGACCCATGCTTTAGCAGGAGAAGCTGCCAAAGTATCAAACCCATCCACAATGCCACATGCAGCACTAACTACACCGCCCCATAGAGCACCCACTTCAGCAATTTCAGGCCTTAGGAATCCCGGAGTGTAATCGATATAATTCTGCAGGAAATTGTTTCTTGATTCAGCAAATTCTTCTCTTGTTACAGTATCATTATACACGAGGTTTTTAACGTTTTGAAGGAAGGCGTCGTTGCTTTCGATAGCCGTAGCGAGTTGCGTGGTTTTCTCTGTGAGTTTTGCGAAAGCTATAGACAGGGAAACAAGCTCAACAACATCAACAAGGGCGTTGGCCAAGTCAGCGGATGCTTTTAAAATGTCCTTGGCAGACGTTCCACCTGTCAGATGTTTCAAAGGGTTGAAAGCCGAGGCTATTTCCATAGCCAAAACAACTACCTTCTCTGCGATATTCAGGGCTACTCCTAACCCAGTTTTCAATATCAAAAACACCATGTCCCTTTCCATATTTCTAAGGATTTCGTTTACACTGTTTTTGTAACGTGTGATACGGCCATCGATTGCATTTATATCAGCCTCAGCAATTTGTTGGTTGAATGTTTCTATGGACTCAAAATACGATCTTAACTCAGCAAACTGAGTGGTTGCATGCTTCTTTAAGTCATTTGCGATCTGTATTGATGAATATCTCAGTTCAGATAGAACGGTTAGGATTCGATCTAACTGCTTTTGTTTCAGGAACTCACGATAGTCGACTGCGGTGTTAAGTGTCAAGTGCTTTCTTCCATTTACGATTGGTGGATTTGCATCAGTATTAGCATGGTCAATGTAGAGACGTACCTGCTCGATTATCTTCATCAATAAACATAAATGATCTGTAGCACAAGTTGCTTGGGAATTTTTCAATGCCATATTCTCTGGTAAATACTTGGTAAAGCTTTCAACATTAGCCACATTCTTGGCACGAACCAACCTCAAGATGGCGTTAGTGCACTCTACAACAATGGTATTTTCATCAACTGCCAAGCTTGAGAATTCAGTCGGATGGTTCCTTTTTAAAACAGCATAATGTACGCGAATTGCCGTCTTGAAGTCCTCTGTTTGAGAGGTCCACTGAGATTTGCTTGCTGGTAGCTTAGCAGAGAGGTCAATGATCCCGAGAGCAGCTTTAATAGGACAGAACCGGTCAGACAAGCTGCTGGAACAAACACTCTTTAACTCCTTCCTTAGTTCAACTGCCTTAGTCGAGGTGAGGCATCCTATGAGCTGGTAGAAATTTCCATCGTATCTCATCAAGCTTTGAAGCAGAGTAATGTAATAGTCATTGTCCGAAATGCAGCAATGGCCTCGCACAGCAGAATGCTCTTGCCATAGATTATATAAGGCCAGTCTATGTGAACTTGTGGTACATCGATTCGCATCGGCCCTTATCTTCGGAGCAACAGCACTAGTACTGGGCTTGTTGAATCTTATGGATGTGGAAGAAGTCACCGGACCGCAGTAAACATTGAGGGATGCTCTTATTCTTCCCTGGTAAACATTATTGATGTTTCGGTTCCTGATGGAGGCGCACCAGGCAATCAAATTGGAATCTATAGGGAATTACATGAAATCAAAGATTTGTTGCGATCATTTCATGCATAAACATATTAGCCCCGCCCAAACTCATTGCACATGTAACTCCAGCCCCACCCAACTCACTGCATGCATAATTCAACATGCAAATCACACCCATCATAATGATACCAAATACGGTACATATAGCTGTCACCGCTCACCATCTCGACAGGTGGATCCCTGCCAGTTAGCTTGACAGGTGCATACATCAGGTGAAGTACAAGATCCGTGTACACATGGATTAGTGCAAATAGCTATATTTGGAAAGGATAAAGATAATTAAGAGAATGATTTTCATGCACTTGATGATCAAACAAGTATATAATGAAATACGAAGTATAGATCTAACATCAGGACAGATAAGTTATATGTCGTGTTTCATTTAATAATTGACGGTTTGTTTGTGAATTTTGAGTTGATTCTTTGATAACCTGTTCTTTTCAGAAAAATTTTATAAGAATAAAAGACATGAAAAGCAATGAAATCAACAATATACAGCTATACAACCAGCAGTACATAAGAGGAATGGCTGATTTGCCAGTCAGGGAAAGCTTTCAAATATAATGGGGAAGCAAACAGGAATAGCATAATAAGGATTTTCTGTAGCAAAATAGCCCTAGGTTCAGTCCCTGCCGCCGGACTATATATATATAGTATGCAAAGGCTGATCACCATGTGTCAGTGATACCAGGTACATGCAGTGACAGTTAAAATTTGTGTGCTTACGATTGCAGTTTGGAGGACTTCCCGAATATCTTGCACAACATCTGGATCGCTGGGCATAAACTGCTGGATGATGTGTGGACCTTTGCCTTGAACTATACAATACATTAAACAGCTATTATAAAACACTGTAAATCAATTATACCACTTGCACTAAACCAAATTTAAACTTGACTATAGCTTAGTACTGTTTGTATGCCGACATATTTTTGACCACTTACATAGTACGGCTTCTAGAGCATCGTTGCCATCCCCAAAGCCCACAGCTCGCGGTGTAGTACTGTGTTTCATAGCCTCGATAGTAACTCGTGTAAGAATGTGCTGTGAGCTGGCTGTAATAGCAGACTCCAGGCCTGTGAAAATAAGTAATCTAATAAATCACAAATCAATACACTATGCAGTTAGGATTCCACCCATACTGATATGCAACCATAGTATGGGCCCATAGTCTATATAGTTGTAGGTAAAGCCCATGCACTTACATTGCATTAGTGCTCCATATGATCAAACCCATCCATAGTAAGCAGGTCAATATAAGTCTCAATTGGAAATCCATAACTAATTGAGCTGTACTGTTAAACAAAGGCTGTTCACAGTGATAGCTCTAGGAGTTGCTGTGTACTGAGCAGTGAGCAACCGTGGCTGCTTTTATAGCCATGCATGCAGACCTCAGAAAATTTAGATTTGTGAAGTGTATATCCTATATTCAAAGGAGTACAGAATATAATGTTTAACTGATTTAAAAGTGAGGAAATAATCGATTAAACTTTAATTACATCAAATCCAAGTCTTTCCTGGCATCCCAGACACATATCAAATTAACATCAATTATATGAATTCGCATACTGTAAGTGCATGATTCCACTATCATTCATGCTGAAGCTTGCCGCCAATATATCATGTACTATAGCCTCAGTAATATTGGGCTTCAATAATTAAGTTGTTTTGACCCCACAGTCAAATTCAACGAGTCACTTGCAAATGCTCGAACAAACAGGCATGGAATTTCAATCGTCTTGCATAGTGAAATATTTTAAAAGAAATGAAAAAAAAATGATGAAGGTATGAAATTAAGTGATACAAATTTCATATCCATCAGTCAAACCAATTCAACCAACAAACATAAACTGAAATGGGTGGAGAGATGGCCGGGTGGAGTTTAAATACAATTGAATATAGTGTCCACTAATCAATATGTACGTGGATGGTGCTCCTGTGAATGACTCCGATGAGTGGGAACATTATCTTTATCATCCACTATTCGCGTGACACTGATATTCCAGCAAAGAAACTAAACACTACACAACATTAAACACAGCAACGGATACAACCATGCTTTGGACAAATGCTGGTGAAGGAAATAGGATTCCTCAACGTACACCTGAAAATACAACAAACCCTCAACGCATTAAGACTATTATATAACTACAACTATAAACACCTGTCAGTAACAGCTGCACATCAAGTACAGTTGAGCTCTGAAGGTTGTGGGTATGGTCATCAGAGAATAGGAACGTGTATAGCCAAGACAGTAGTAGAGGAATAGCAATGAAGGGGAGAAAATGAGCATAACAGCACATGACCTGTTTAAAATGAATAAAAGGGTCTGGTAATGTTAATACTGATAATGAAAGGGTCTGATAATGATAAATACTGATGAATGAAAGGGTCCAGTAATGATAAATAATGATAAATGAAAGGGTCCGGTAATGATAAATACTGATGAATGAAAGGGTCCAGTAATGATAAATAATGATAAATGAAAGGGTCCGGTAATGATAAATACTGATGAATGAAAGGGTCCAGTAATGATAAATAATGATGAATGAAAGGGTCCGGTAATGATTGACATGCCTGTGATACTAAAGAGACTTCTTATTGTATTCAACATGATAACAGTCTAGCTTAATCACAAACAAATAATCATAAAATGGAGCTATAGATTAAAAGGAAGCCCAACAATTGTCCATATTACTACTGTCTGTGTGCATAAGACTCACCATAATTCTATTAGCAGTCGATAATGATAAAGGAATTGTAATAACAATAGACAGAAGGAAAGCGAATGCAAAATGCATCAGTGCCAAGCTATATAACATGATCGTTATAAGGAGTAGAATGATGGACGAGGACAAATTATAAGATCGAGCCATCATAGCAGGCCTATAAGAATATAACAATATAAATAGTATAATATAATAGGTATATAATCAACTATATACCTGTAAACAGTGCTAATAATTGTGAAACAAAGCCAAATCATGAGAAGCGAACCAAACGGAACAACAGAATGAAGAGGTAGGCCGAGGTACTTGAGCAGTGATGGACAGAAGTACAAGCCACACCCACCAGTTAACGAAGACACCATGATGAAAGATAAAGGATTAAGGGAAACCGAGACTTGAGGGGGAATTCCCTTAGGAAAAACATGGTGGATAGGTAAAATATATGTACACTATTGTACTAACCATTTTATCATAAAATGATTCTTCTTGGTCGCCTAGTGTTAGAGCTACTGCCATCTTGTTTGAACAGCACCCACTGTCGGCAGCTCTATAGAACAAATAGAGGTGAATAATCACAGTCTTTTGCATAGCAAGTATTATTACAAACAATGGTGGCTGGATTATAGACACTAGACATACCAGTGCAAATGAACTTAATCAGAGTGATTAACGAACTGAATTCAACCTAATTGTTTATAGTTACATATCGTCTCACAAATGATTGACTGACCTCTACCAACAGGCATACAAAGGGAGTTTAGCTCCATGCTACTATAATGGTAAGAGCACTAACAGACATTCCTTGCCCATGCAGTTTACCCTCTACATCCTAAACTAATCTCATTGGACAAGCAGGATACAATTATTAACTATAATGAAATTATGTGGTTTTGGCTGGAGTATGCTACTCTTCCCATCATAAAAAGAATACATATATTTATATAAATAACTATACATTAGTATATGGATGCATATGTTACCTCTATCATAAGAGGGCAACATGAGCAAATGTATATATTACAGGACCAGGACAAATACTATCTTCCATCACAATTCAATACATATAGAGCTATACTTTATTAATCTATTATTGTAGGCCGGGTTATCCTCCTTACAATCCGTCTGCAACTTATAGACCGCCCCCCAATCAGGGTTCTGGAAATATTGGTTTCAACATTTGAGAAGACTATACAGATTATTATGTTATTACTCCGGCCAATCGGAGTTACTGCTAACAGTTAATTTTAGTTTTGTTTGTCTGATTTTGTTTGCTCTTAAAATCAATAAAATTGATATAGTTAACTGAACCTGAACTAAGGGAGATAAATATATAGTTATGCTATCAAAGGAGGTTCATGTAATACTCTGTGTTCATTTGATATACTATTACACTTGCACGAATTAGCTAGTGAGTTAGCTGCGATGGCCGAGTGGTTAAGGCAATAATAACTAATAATAACTATAATTAATGACAATGAATAACAATTAATCAGTGTACATTTACTACATCTCCCTAGTTCTAGTCTCATAAAGTTGGTCTTATTCATTGTAAATACTTAATCTATTCGTGAGGTTATCACACTCCTAATGGAGTGGTATTGGATGAAATACATATTGACATACCGTTACACGGATTACCTAAAAATGAGGCATACAGATTACATGATGGACAATTAATGAAATCTAAATTCCAAATACTGAAGGGAAGTAGGAAGAGATCAATAATTCAATGATTATAATTATACAAAACCACAAACCAAGATGGATAACTTACTGATGGGAAAGGTATTGTTAACATTTGACAAAAGAAGATGTATGCCTTGAGTGATCCTTGATTAAGGTTGACATTCAGTAGAGCTATTATAGCTACCATAACTGTTACTGGTATAAACTCTATAAGGCTGTTAATAGACCCCATCCTTTGATAACTGTCATTGTATTATTACAAGGAACACAAGACAAGTAAAGGGATTTATAGCTACACTGTGACCTTCAATACACTGACCACACAATGTACCATTATGATTATCGTAACAGTCCTTAAAAGTTGCCCATTTAATCGAGTAAGGGATATAGGACAGTATCCACTATAAACAGTTATATCAGTGTTAACGTTTGAGCATGTTCCTGGGACTAAATATTGATTATAAGGTTTGCATGAAAACCGAAAGTTTATAGATAAAGTTTTACAATTCGAACAGTGCACTATATACAGTGTTAATTGGCTCTGTTATTGATGTGTCACATTCTGAAATATTACGATCACTTTCAACGTCAATTAACTGATGAAAAATGAGTCGATCCTGGATTGTTGCATCAATTAGCTCCAGCAATAAATTTGTGTCATATTTGGTCACTATATACTACTGTCATTATGATTCATTGTGAGTATTGTATTGCTAAGGATGAGATAACTGTTTCTCGATATATAGCAAAGAGTCCTTTGCTGTTATTGGCAATAACATATGAATCAATCACTATTTTCACATCATATATTCTGTCAATTAATGTGACAAGTGCTCCTTCGTAAGGTATATGCAAACTGTCAACATTACTTGTCATGTTGGTTTGAACTATAATGACAGTTATAAAATCACAAGCTGGATATAAAACTAAAGCTCCACCAAAATCTGAGTAAGCGCTGGTTCCCATTCCACCTGTTATTAAACTGTTATTGACATTGATATTCTGATTACAGGGAAAAAAAAAACTCATCGTTATTGTTTAATGAAGAATACAAGTCCTGTGCCTTTGAAATATTGTATAGTAAGATTATTTGCTGTATATAACACTGAAACAATCAGAGAAAGCTATTGCAGCTGGTTGAATGTCATAGATATCACAAGTATGATAAATATTATTAGGAATACATAGTAACGCAACTATAATCCATAATCATAGCCACACAATGGTTTAAAGTGATGGACTCGATTACTACACTATAGCAATCAGATATGTATAGACCAGCTAATGGTTCACAGTTGATTGTCGTTTGCATGTGCACTCCCAATAATGGCAACGTAATCCTTACCATCAATATGGTTGACCTCTCCGTATTCCAGTGTGTAGTTACCAGGACTGATATACATGTATATCTCAGCATAGTCCTCCATTGTCTTGAATATTTCCAGAGCCTTGTTGATGGTAGCACAAGGGTTATTCCCCATTAGACAGGAACTGTTATCAGTACCAGTCAAACTATCAACAGATATCACCACACTACTCCAGGATTCAATTTGATTTAAACTCAGAAAACTGGAAACAACATTATAGCAATGGACATAGTGCCAACCTTGAGGAGTATTTACTGATAAAAGAAGACACCAGAATTAACGACACAGATAAGTCTTAGACTGTTATGTAGTCTTAAGGTTGGTAAATTTCAGCACTAGCTGGCTCCGGCAGTTCAATGATATCCAAATTTGCATTCAGACCGATATATGTTTTTTTGTTACATGGCTATGATTTTCAATTTCCGCAGTTGTAATTCATCATGCCTTTACTATATACTGCCTTGAAAAGAATACTATTTTTTTTTGCTCTATTCA
This sequence comes from Chalinula nematifera, assembly GCA_036873525.1. Taxonomy (NCBI): domain Eukaryota; kingdom Metazoa; phylum Porifera; class Demospongiae; order Haplosclerida; family Chalinidae; genus Chalinula; species Chalinula nematifera. Next base: position 12,283 of record JAYJLX010065276.1, on the reverse strand, counting down.
GTAGTTGTTTATGTTTTGTTAAATTTTCAGTTGTTTTTTTTTTGTCAATAGCTTCATTTTCAATTAGTATTCATGCAAGAAAATTTAAAGAAATGTTATGTTTCTTAGTAAGATCAAAAATTTATATTAGATATACCATTAATTAAGAGTAGATTGAATAAATGTAAATCTACATAATTATAATCTTAACTACACTTTAACCCTAAACTGAGTTTGATAAGATTCTGTCAGTATATATATGTGACACCAATGTGCATACCACATGCCCGGCATACACCACTATCAGTTGATGATAAATCTTTGATATGAAAAAGAATTTAAAACTGAACATTGTGATAAAAATGAAAAACTATATTAAAGAACCTTTAATAAAAAAAAATCACTGAAAAAAATCGTTTCTGACATGTTACTAAACTACAGCATAATATACTCGCAACTATAAACTACGTTCATAAACAGCTGATAATGTTCATATATTTATTATTATTTCTATGAGTCATGTATAGGCTCAATAGGATGATCCCTTTTCACAGTAGTATCCTGCTAAAGCAGAAGTCGAATTGGTAGGGCACGACTCACACTCTGGGGAATTGAACATCGGACGGTACATCCCACTATCACAGCATTGACTGTTGATTTCTTGTATAACAACGCTGCTATCCTCTGGGGTCTGATCACCAGCCGCTAGTTTACACAGCTGCAAACCAATGATAACCGACATGTCTGTGGCTGGCTTTGGTGCTGTCAATTTTTCCCCACCTTCAACAGTAATGGACCATTGTGAGTATAGGGAAGGGTACAGCCGTTGCCTTACATTCAGTGAGAGCTCACATACTTCACTAACGTCGCTCGTCTCACAGGAAGTATAGGGGTTTTTAATGCTTGGATCATGGCAATAGAGACGTGAAGGGCCACTCATGTACTCGTAGACCATGTGTGGATTGGGAACGAGGATATATTCGGTGGAGTCAGTACCCGGAGTAATCTCATTATGAATCGAAGGAATAGCAGTGGTTATAAACTTGGTTGGTACACCAGGCTTCGTTGGGAGATACACTTCGAACCGCTTCACATAGAAGGTGTTGTTTCTTTCACTAGGAAGAATCCAATGATTGTCAACTAACCAATCGGCAGACGGGACCTTAAACGATACTTCCTTTCCAGCGAAGAGGTCGTCAAGGTCTATATACGATTTATCTGTTCCGTTCCCAGGGATATGGTAGAATTGAATCGTAGAACTTCGGCAAGTGGGCGGGGTGGCGGCCAGTAGTTGAGGCACATTTGTATTGACACCTTTACATTCAGCTGGACGTACTCCCCTGTCCTTGTACTCCAATACATTACAGTACAGATTAACAGCATGTATCATTTGATCAACGTAAGATACATAGGTTAGAGCTCCCATGATTTGCAGAGTTGTAAGTGTTGAATCTTGGTTAACGTCCAGTTTTGTGAGCTCAGTGAATTCTGTGTTGATCTCCTTGGCGCCATCTAAAGCAACTGATGCACGAACGTACGATGCCATCGAATTCAAAAGAGCAAATTGAAAATCGTAAATTTCTTCATAAGTGCTGACAAGTTTTGCTATTTCCTTTGGTAAATTTATACAGTAGCCTTCAGCGTAAACCCATGCTTTAACAGGAGAAGCTGCCGCAGTATCAAACCCATCCACAATGCCACATGCAGCGCTAACTACACCGCCCCATAGAGCACCCACTTCAGCAATTTCAGGCCTAAGGAATCCTGGTGTGTAGTCGGTATAATTCTGCAGGAAACTATCTCTTGATTGAGCGAATTCTTCTCTTGTTGCGGTTTTACTATACACGAGGGTTTTAACGTCTTGAAGGAAGTCATCGTTGCTTTCGATAGCCGTAGCGAGTTGCGTGGTTTTCTCTGTGAGTTTTGTGAAAGCTATAGACAGGGAAACAAGCTCAACGACATCAACGATGGCATTTGCCAAGTCAGCGGTTGCTTTTAAGATGTCCTTGGCAGATGTCCCACCTGTCAGCCATTTCAAAGGGTTGAAAGCCGAGGCTATTTCCATAGCCAAAACAACTACCTTCTCTGCGATATTCAGGGCTGCTCCTAAGCCAGTTTGCAATATCAAATACACCATGTCCCTTTCCATAACTTCAAGAATGTCTTCCACACTGTCTCTGTAACGTGAGATACGGCCATCGATTGCATTAATATCAGCCTCAGCAATTTGTTGGTTGAATGTTTCTATGGACTCGAAATACGATCTTAACTCGGCAAACTGAGTGGTTGCATGCTTCTTTAGGTCGTTTGCGATCTGTATTGATGAATATCTCAGCTCAGATAGAACGGTTAAGATTCGATCTAACTGCTTTTGTTTCAGGAACTCACGATAGTCGACTGCGGTGTTAAGTGTCAAGCGCTTTCTTCCGTTTACAATCGGTGGATTTGCATCAGTATTAGCATGGTCAACGTAGAGACGTACCTGTTCTATTATCTTCATTAATAAGCACAAATTATCAGTAGTACAAGTTTCTGGAGAATTGTCCAATGCCATATTTGCTGGCAAATATTTGGTAAAGCTTTCAACATTAGCCACATTCTTGGCACGAACCAACCTCAAGATGGCGTTAGTGCAATCCACAACAATGGCCTTTTCATCAACTACCAAGCTTGAGAATTCCGTCCGATGGTTCCTTTTTAAAACAGCATAATGTACGAGAATTGCTGTCTTGAAGTCTCGCGTTTGAGAGGTCCACCGAGCTTTGTTTGATGGTAGCTTAGCAGAGAGGTCAATGATCCCGAGAGCAGCTTTAATTGGACAGAATCGGTCAGACAAGCTGCCGGAACAAACTCTGTCTAACTCCTTTCTTAGTTCAACTGCCTTAGTCGAGGTGAGGCATCCTATGAGTTGGTAGAAACTGCTGTCGTATCTCATCAAGCTTTGAAGCAGAGTAATGTAATAGTCATTGTCCGAAATGCAGCAATGGCCTCGCACAGCAGAATGCTCTTGCCATAGATTATATAAGGCCAGTCTATGTGAACTTGTGGTACATCGATTCGCATCGGCCCTTATCTTCGGAGCAACAGCACTAGTACTGGGCTTGTTGAATCTTATGGATCTGGAAGAAGTCACTGGACCGCAGTAAACATTGAGGGACGCTCTTATTCTTCGCTGGTAAACATTATTGATGTTTCGGTTCCTGATGGAGGTGCACCAGGCAATCAAATTGGAATCTATAGAGAATTAAATAGTGAAATCAAAGATTTGTTGCGATTCATTTCATGCATAAAATATATTAGCCCCGCCCAAACTCACTGCACATGCAACTCCAGCCCCACCCAATTCACTGCATGCATAACTCAATATGCAAATCACACCCATCATAATGATACCGAATACGGTACATATAGCTGTCACCACTCACCATCTCGACAGGTGGATCCCCTCCAGTTAGCTCGACAGGTGCATCTATCAGGTGAAGTACAAGATCCGTGTATGCATCGATTAGTGCAAATAGCTATGGAAGGATAAAGATAACAGAATGGTTTTCAGTTGATGATCACACAAGTATATAACGAAACACGAACTATAACTTCAGGACAGATAAGTTATATGTCATGTTTCATTTAATAATTGTTTGTTTGCGAATTTTGAGTTGATTCTTTGATAACAGGGAAGCAAATAGAAATAGTATGATAAGGATTTTTTGCAGCAAAATAGCCCTGGGTTCGGTCCTTGCCAACTACATATAGTATGCAAAGGCTGATCACCATGTATCAGTGATGCCAGTTACAATGACAGATAGTTAAAATGTTAAAATTTGTGTGCTTACGATTGCAGTTTGGAGGACTTCCTGAATATCTTTGACAACATCTGGATCGCTGGGCGTAAACTGCTGGATGATGTGTGGACCTTTGCCTTGAACTATACAATACATTAAAAAAACACTGTAAATCCACTTGCACTAAACAAAATTTAAACTTGACTATAGCTAGTACTGTACTGGTGAATGCTGATTCGCAATGCCTACAGTACTTTAAAACTCATTCAGCAAGTATCTTCAATTTGCACTGTCATTGTTTTCACACCGGTATATTTCTAACCACTTACATTCTACGGCTTCTATAGCATCGCCTCCATCCCAAAAAACCACATTTCGTGCTATAGTACTGTGTTTCATAGGCTCGATAGTAACTCGTGTAAGAATTTGCTGTGCGCTGGCTGTAATAGCAGACTCCAGCCCTGTGAAAATAAGCAAACTAATAATCAGAAATCGATACATCATGCAGTTATAGGATTCCACCCATACTGATATGCAACCATAATGCATGCCATATACATCAATACGAAGTGCAATGAATGTATACATGTAGTTTAATTGTAGGTAGAGTCCGCGGCACTTACATTGCATTAGTGCTCCACACGATCAAACCCATCCATAGTAAGCAGGTCAATATAAGTCTCAGCTGAAAATCCATAACTTGAGCTGTTCTGTTAAACAAAGGCTGTTCACAGTGCTAGCTCTAGGAGTTGCTGTCTCCTGAGCACTGAGGAACCGTGGCTGCTTTTATAGCATGCAGGCATGCAGATCTCAGAAAGTCTAGATTTGTGAAGTGTATATCCTGTATTCAAAGAGTACAGACTATAATATTTAATTGATTTAAAGGTGAGGAAATATAATCGACTAAACTCTACATCGAATCTGAATATTTCCTGGCATCCCAGACAGATATCAAACATCAATTATAAATTTGTATACTGAAAGCGATTCCAAGATCATTCATGCTGAAGCTTGCTACCAATATCGCGTGTACTAGTCTAGTATTGAACTTCAGTAAATTAAGTTGTTTTTGACCCCTTCAACAAGCCACTTGCAAACGCTTGAACAAACAGGCATGGAATTTCAATCGTCATGCATAGTGAAATATTTCAAAAGGGAAGAAAAAAAATGAAGATATGACGCTAAGAAATACGAATTTCATATCCATCAGCCAAACTGATTCAACAAACACACATAAACTGAGATGGGTGGAGTTTAAATACAATGTAATATAGCCTCCATTAATCACTATGAGGATGGTGCTCCTGCGACTGACTCCGATGAGCGGGAACATTGTCTTTATCGTCCACTATTCGCGTGATACTGATATTCCAGCAAAGAAACCAAACACTACACAACATTAAACACAGCAACGGATACAACCATGCTTTAGACAAATGATGAAAGAAATAGGATTCCTCGACACCTAAAGATACAACACAAACCCTCAACAGATTACTATTATTATATAACTACAACTATAAACACCTGTCAGTAAAAGCTGCACTGTTGAGCTCAGAAGGTTGTGGGTATGGACATTAGAGAATAGGAACGTGTATCCAAGACAGTAGTAGACAAGCAACAATGGAGGGGAGAAAACAAGCAAAACAGCACATGACCTGTTTAAAATGAATAAAAGGGTCTGGTAATGATTAATACTGATAAATTAAAGGATCCGGTAATGATAAATATTGATACTGCCTGTGATACAAAAGAGACTTCTTATTGTATTCAACATGATAGATTAATCACAAATAAATAATAGCTATAGGTTAAAGGAAGCTCAACTATTGTCCATATTACTACTGTCTGTGTGTGTGCATTAGACTCACCATATTTTATTAGCAGTCGATAACGATAAAGGAATCGCAATCATGATAGACAGTAGGAAAGAGAATGCGAAATGCATCAGTGCCAAGCTATACAACATAATCGTTATAAGGAGCAGAATGAGGGACGAGGACAAATTATAAGAGCGAGCTGTCATAGCGGGCCTAACAATATAACAACCAGAAGACAATATAAACAGTATAATAATAATAATTATAGGTGTAATCTACTATACCTGTAAACAGTGCTAATAATTGTGAAACAAAGCCAAATCATGAGAAGCGAACCAAACAGAACAACAGAATGAAGAGGTAGGCCGAGGTACTTGAGCAGCGATGGACAGAAGTACAAGCCACACCCACCAGTTAACGAAGACACCATAATGAAGGATAAAGGATTAAGGGAGACTGAAAGTTGAGGAGGAATTCCCTTAGAGAAAAAAAAAAAACATGGCGGACAGGTAGCTTAAATCTACATTAAAGTAACAAGTATACTATTGTACTAACCATTTTATCATAAAATGATTCTTCTTGATCACTAGCATTCGAGCTACTGCCATCTTGTTTGAACAGCACCCACTGTCTGCAGCTCTAGAGACAAATAGAGAATAATTACAATAATTACAGATAGAGGTGAATAATTACAATCGTTTCGCAAAGCAAGTATTATTACAAAGAATAAAGAATGGCTGGATTAGACTATCGGTGTAAATGAACTTAATCAGAGTGATAAACAAACTAAATTCAACCTTAATTGTTTACAGTTACATATCGTCTCACAAATGACTGACTGGCCTCAACCAAGGTAGGCAAAGGGATTTAGCTCCATGCTACTAATGGCAAGAGCACTAACAGACATTCCTTGCCCATGCAGTTTACCCTCCATATCCTAAACTAATCTCATTAGAAAGGATGTAATTAATAACTATAATGAAATTATGTGGTTTTGGCTGGAGTATCTCTTCCCATCATAAATAAATACATATAATTATTAATTTTATATAAATAACTACACATGAGTATATAGATGCACATGTTGCCTCTAACATAAGAGGGTATACATATATTACAGATGAATATGTTACCTCTATCATAAGAGGGTATACATATATTACAGATGCACATGTTACCTCTATTATAAGAGGGTATACATATATTACAGATGCACATGTTACCTCTATCATAAGAGGGTATACATATATTACAGATGCACATGTTACCTCTATTATAAGAGGGTATACATATATTACAGATGCACATGTTACCTCTATCATAAGAGGGTATACATATATTACAGATGAATATGTTACCTCTATTATAAGAGGGTATACATATATATTACAAATGAATCATTATGTTATGTTACCTCCATCATAAGAGGAGCCAGAAGCAGCACAAAGAAAGACGAGTACTGTCCAATGGAAACAAACGTGTTGCGGGACATGTTGATGTAAAAGAATTCTGAGTGATGGAGTCTTTCTAATAAATTATTAATACTACGGAACATCCCTTCTACCGCCCTATAGTAAACAATAAATGGGCAGAGTTTAATCCAATTATTACTGAAGTAAAACAACCCAACTTTGCAAAGCTAGTTAGTTGTTGGACACTGGCATCTCCTTGGTTACCATGGATACCACGTAGGGTTAGTGAATCGATCCTGTGACTATAACAGACAGACAGACAGACAGAAAGACAGACAAATAGAGAGAGAAACAAACAGAGAGAGAGAGAGAACATAACGACGAATACAATGAGAATCCATTTTGAATAATAACTATGTCGCGTGTGCATTTCTAATTAAGTGAAAGTAATTATGGTAAATCGAAATTCCTTGTTCTGTGTCAGTAACTTGTCAAAACATGAATTACATGCAGTTTCAGAACAGGTACTATTTATAAGACTCACGTAAGAAAAGGGGCGTGGTTTGTATACGGTAATCCGGAGGCATGATGAAAGAGAACAGCAACTGAAGTAAGAATAGATTTATAATACGCGGATCGTATAAGGAAAAATCCAGGAGCATTCCACTATAAAGAATGAATGAATGATTGAATAAATGAATGAATAAAGGAATGAACTGGAATGAATGAATGAAGGAATGAACGAATCAAAGGATGAATGAATGAATGATTGCTCATATGAATTAACCTGGCCATACAAGTGTAATGTGCAAGTGAACTATTACCAATGGTGTGTAACACTAACGTCAACATGATATGTAATCGATAAGCCTTCTGATTCGCACAGTGTAGAGGCAACAAACACCAGATCAAGGTTAGGTAATATCGCATTCACACCCTCTAATAATAGTAAAGGGTTAAAATAGGTATGCACAAGTGGGCAGGGCGGGGGTACTATACTATAGCCATATCACCTGGTATAATATTAATATATCGTATATTGCCACGCCCAAGTTCAATATTAATAACAGCCTGTAGTGCACCTGATCTACCAACTAACGGAGCAGACTGAATGGCTGAGGAAGGAGAGCAGAAGAGAAAGGGATCGAGGAAGAAACAAAGAAGGAAGAGGGAAGGAATAGGGGCGGAGAAGAGGGGAGGGTAATACACAATGAAATCATATGTCTAGTATTGACTGGTATGTATGTTATAATGATGTGGAAATTTTGTTTTTGAGATTGCCAGACAATTGTCCTTTCACCTCACTATTGGCTGGTGATAATGAAGGGTTATATGAGGGTAAATCATGGAAATTTTGTCCTTTCTGCCTATTCCTGTATATCAGACAATTGAGCAAAACTGGCATGATTGGCAGTTTCCACATCACTGCTGTGTATATATACTGTAGAGTTATACCTGCTGAATGTGTACCAGTATAAGCATTAATCCAAGCCTGCACCCCTTGTACTCCACCACTGGGGATCAGAAATATGATATCCTTAGCCCAGTAATTCTTGCCTTGAATATAAGTTATAATGTAATATAAAATACTTGCTTCATGACATTTTTGTGACAAAGGAAATAACTATTAATAACTTACTGGTAAAGTATTTGGCCAGTGCCAATGTTATTGTCACGCCCACACTTTCCTCACCTTGATCTATATAAAGACGTCTAGCTAACACATACAGCACATTGCAAACAGGCATCGTAATATCTTACCAAGGACATTCGGAGCTGTAAGTACTATTGCTTCCACAGATGGGGACCGCCCTGCCCTCAGGATGCCGTAAATATTAGTTCCAGGAATCTGGCCGTGTGACCAGGTCACATGACTTAGTGTATAGTTTTGCGTATAGACTTCTAAACCATATCCAGTTAATTCATTGTATATCCAATTCAGGAGCTGTTCTTCAGAACTGTAATTTAAGCTAAAAATGCACAGTCAGCAGTTTTATATTTTTTTAAGTTTTAACCCTTTATTACCTTTTGTGGTGCTTTCTGTAATCGAGCTGCAATTTATTTAAAAAATGAGATTCCTTAAACTCTCTCTTAGATAATCCAGGCAACAGAGCATTTTCATCGAAAAATTTCTTTCTATGGTAGCCTTCAGCGGGGAATAGGCAATACACAGCAATTCCCGCCAGGTATAAGAATAGCCTACGAAAAAAAATGACTCAAACTAGACCTATAACTATTATATATAGCATACCCAAAAAGTCTTCCTTTGCTTATCAATACTTTAAACAATCTTTTAGCTTTGTCTGATTCTGTAAATTTGGCCAACTTCATGATGAAAATTACGGGTTAAAAAAAATAATAATAACTCGCTAGTTTTAACCAGTTGAACACGGGTTAAATTTACTGTCTAGTGGTCATGTGATTGTCACATGCTGCTACACTCCCAAAAAACAAAATGGCTGGAAGGTGGACGCAGGCTATTGGCAATGTATATAGGCACATTTCGAGTTCTTCAATAAAAGCAAAGGTATATAAACGTTATTAGTCTTTCAGCATAATTTATATATTATTTAGCGGACATAAATAGTCTGAGTTTGTTACTTTACCATTGTAAAAAGTCATCTGATTTTTTTTGTTATTTTGTTTCACAGGCCAATGACCAATTCAAGCTGGTAAGTTTTTACTCATTTCTTTCTATAAATTTTCATTTTGTTATGTAGTCTTCAAAATTCTATGGGTTGATGGGAGCGACTGGCTTTGGAATGGGCCTCTGTCTCTCTACGGTATGGGCATCAGACCTGGAACTCCATCCACCTAAATTCCCTTGGAGTCACAACGGTCCCTTCTCAGCCCTCGATCATCAAAGGTAATTCAAGCAAGGTGCGAAGCTTTCAGTGATTCACTCTGTTGTTTTCCTTCAGTATTCGTCGTGGTTACAAGGTTTATAAAGAGGTTTGCTCAGCATGTCACAGTATGGACCAGCTGGCTTTCCGGCACTTGGTGGGTGTATCCCACACTGAAGCAGAGGCTAAAGCCCTTGCAGAAGAGGTTTGTTAGACTGATGTACTATAATTTATTAAAGTAAAATCAACGCAGCTATAATGCATCTATGAGAGAGAGAGAGAGAGAGAAATTAAACTTGAGTCTTATTATAAGAGATATCTCTTTCCCTATCCTTTATAGTATGAATATCCGGGTGATCCAGATGAGGATGGTAACCCAACTACCAGACCAGGCAGACTGAGTGACTATTTTCCTGCCCCCTATCCTAATGAAGAAACTGCTAGAGCTGCTAACAATGGTAATACTGTAGTTGTAGCTATTTTGAGGGTCATTCAGGATATGTTTTGTTCTTTCTTTTTTTTTGGGGGGGGGATGGGAAACTTTTGTTGTATGTGTGTGATGTTACAAGTGCTGCCATCCATTCACAATCTTTATTTATCAGCCATTTTCATATTTTCTCTATAGGTGCCTTGCCACCCGATCTTAGTCTGGTTATTCTTGCTCGTCATGGTGAAGAGGACTATGTTTTCTCCCTATTGACGGGCTATTGGGATGCTCCAGCTGGTTTCCAAGTGCAGGAAGGACTCACTTACAACCCTTACTTCCCTGGCGGGAACATCGGAATGCCTCAACAGCTGTATCAAGATTCCGTGGAATACGAAGATGGTTGGTTTATAATCATGTGATTGTCATGTGACCTTAGAGAGTATTGTTATATTACAATGCAGTTGGATTGTTGTCATATCATTGTTCATGTCTTTGTACACAGGTACTCCAGCTACTGTTAGTCAAATGGCAAAGGATGTAACCACGTTTTTAAGGTGGTCCTCAGGTAAATAATTATTAAGAATTAAAAATAAAGTTTTTTTTTGTAAAGCATGATGAACAACGCTGAATGAGCAATTTAACCTTTTGACCATTTAATGTTGGAATATGGATTTGTCCAGCATCATATGTTATAACACTTGACAAGTATAATTAATTGAAATCCACTTATCTGAATTATTTGTCTATTCCAGAGCCTGGACATGATGATAGGAAGAAAATGGGAATGAAGGTTAGAATACAATATATACCTCACAGTGTAGTAGATGGGCAAGTAATTTCTGAGATTATTTGAAGACTCGAAGCACACACTGAAGTATTCCATCTATAATTTTTTAGATAAGTTGTTTTTTTTTTTGGTTAAAGGTGCATTTACACTGATAAATGTAATAGCGTAAGTGTAATAAACTCTGTGGTATTAAACTTTTGTGTTTTCCTTACAAACCTGAAAATTTCGCTGTCAGAATGAATGATAACATACACGTAACAGCGTTTAATTTCGTGGGTCCAAGATGACCACGAAATTTAATATACCACGGAATTTATTACACTTACGGTATATATATAATTTTACGTAATGTAAGTGAATGCATGGGAAGAGTACAAACCGTGAACGTGGTATTCTAAATTAATTTGGTTCAATTTTTTTGTTGAAAACACTTTGTACAGTTCTTCACATGTATTTGCTTGCATTACGTATCGTTTGCTAGTGTAAATTCACCCTTGTTGTGTATCGTGTCACGAGACATTTCCTGCTAGGACAATTTAATGGAAGATCCATTTCAAAGTGTGCTTGTAAAGAAGAGTCAGAGGGTTGAAAGCACTTGAGCATAGGCACAATTCAATTACAGAAGTACTTTAACTGGCATAAATGCAACCAAGCACTTAAAGAAGTGCTTAAAATCACAAACCTTCAAGTGCTTAAGATCATAAGCACTCCTAAGTGCTGTCTCATTAATAAAGACAAGTTTTTCATTGTGTATGTATGCTTATGTAGGTTCTGTTAGTGTTATCTTTGCTGGCTGGAGTCACATATTATTGGAAGAGACAAAAGTGGAACGTCCTGAAGTCGAGAAAGATCATTTACTACGAGAAGCGTTCGTGAAAAGATGAGAAAAATCATGGCCGTCCTTGAAAACCAAACCCCACAGTGTTAAAACTTATCGCATATAATTATTTATATAATTTAAGTTGTTTTCTAATATAACAGTAATAATACTAGTAGTGAAAGATGTAATAGTTCAAATGAAGTATCCACAATAATTATGATATAAAATAATAATTATTATTTTGTGTTAATTGGATTCTATTAATAGATCGGGTTCAATAATATATCGCGTGATCTCTGGTCAAAACCGCATAATCTCTCAGCTCCACACTCGCTTGCCATTCTTTTTCAGATCTGTCTTGCCTTTCGGTCCGTTAGTAGTCTCGAGCAGTACCAGTATTAAATATCAAACAT
>JAYJLX010065275.1:12516-60072 GCA_036873525.1 Chalinula nematifera | reverse complement strand
ATGTATGTATGTATGTATGTATGTATGTATGTATGTATGTTGATGTTGGTTGTACATTGTATATAGCAGCAAGAGGACAGTTTGTCACATGACTAAAATCTATATTCTGCATGTAATTACATGCAGTGCAGCATGCAAAGCTTAATACTATTCAAGTTAATATTAATGAAAGAGTTGTATGTATGCATACATTTAAAGTATCACATCCTTGTGTATCCATCCTTAACTACGTTATTGGACTGTAATAGAGTCAGTTATTGTTATAAACTATACATGTAATGTACTGTGTGGTAATAGTGTTCATATTGCTATTATATTGCATGTGCGTGTACATGTATTGTGTACAGATGGGTCTACATGTATGTTATAGTCTGTTACCAGCCAGAAACTACAATGTGCATACATAAATATTGTTTCATTTATCTTGGTATTATAGATCTGAAAGAAAGATCCAGTGTTCCAGTACCACTTGGAATGTTTGGTTACCTACCATGCTGTATTTAGTGTTTAATGGATCTAAAGTCTATAGCTACAGTATACAATCATATTAAGGTTTGTTATTGTCAGTTACAGTATTATACTGGGTTTACTATATATGGTGACGTATGGGGACCATGTGACGCAACACAAGGGTAGAGAAAAGTTCTCTCTCTACATGAGATATGGCATCAAAAGGATTGCCCAATGCATTAAATGAAATACAAGCCGTTGCATTTTTATGTAGATTAGACCTTATATGTTAATTTAGAGGCAACAGTTAGCAGGGTATATCCAGTATATAATGTAGTGACTTATTAATAAACGAAGATGGGGAAGTGGGTGTGTCCAGGTGATAAGATATTACACCCCCCAATTGTGTTTATTATGTATGCACGCAAAGTGATATTCAATTAATGCTGAGGGCAGAGCCCGAGCGATTAATGAATATCACTGAATTAGCTCGTCCCCAGACTCCCACGCATCTAATGAGCGAAAGGGAGTCTGGCACACCGAGTCGATTTTCTTGGCCCTCGGTGAGGAATTTCTGATGGCCAATCACAGTCATTTGCTTAGAAACATCACTATCTGATGACCGTAAAGCCTGAGACAAGTTGCCATTTCACTGTCAGCAAATGGGATGTGGATTTTTGGGCTATTAGTAATCAAGTTAGCATCACGATTTCACTTCCTGGGCCAAGAAAATTGACTCAGTGGGCCAGACTCCCTTTCGCTCATTAGATGCATGGGAGTCTAGGGACGAGACTATGAGTGTGTATACAGATAAACTCAGTTGGGGGGTGTGATATGTGATTTGTCCTATTGTAAGCCATGGAGATAAGTGGGAAAAGTTAATAGTGTTAACATTAATATATCATCCCATGGTGGCATCAGTATATCGCGCTGTTACCTATATATCACCAGTACAAAGGTTTTGATCTCTATGGCTTTTATATGACAAACTTTCAAAAGCAATGTGTCCAAATGATATTTTCTACAGTATTATGTTTTAATATACTCCATAGTTAAAGAAAAGAGCTTCATCTTTGTAGCGTACTGTTTCTTTGTAAAGTACTGTTTCTTTCTACTGATTGATCTAGTACATTGTACATGTAACTAGCTGAGTTATATTGGTATATTTGTATGCATATGTATTGTGCAGGGTTCTGCCCATGGTGGTCGGTTTTGGTAAGCTTTAATCACCTCTCAGTCAAATTGACCACCCCTCAATCAATTTCACCACCTTTTAATCCACTATCACAAGAGAAAATAGCATTGAATTACATAAATAGTGGCAATTTATTAAAACATTAACCTCCTCTTCAATTATGCTGGGCAGAACCATAGTGTATCAATTATTAGCTGATTTGAACCATGCACCAGCTTTGTAATCAGGAGTGAGGACACTGTTTGAGCTGCATTTTTCTAATACTAAACCACCTTTGAAATAATGGGACCTCTATAGTCAGGACACTTTGTGTTGGCCCAATTGTGTCTGCAATAGAAAGACTTTCCAATGTAGTACATATGTACATGTATGTGTTTATACATGTACATGTATGTTTGTATTGGTTGTACATTGTATATAGCAGCAAGAGGACAGTTTGTCACATGACTAAAATTTATATTCTGCATGTAATTACATGCAGTGCAGCTTGCAAAGTTCAATACTAACCATGTTAATAATATCAATGAAAGAGTTGTATATGTGCATAAATTTATCATATCCTTGTGTATCCATCCTTAACTAAGTTATTGGACTATAATAGAGTCAGTTATTGTTATAAACTACTATACATGACATGTATACATGTAATGTACTGTGTATGGTATTGGCGTCCATATTGTTATTATATTGCATGTGCGTGTACATGTATTGTGTACAGATGGGTCTACATGTATGTTATAGTCTTTTACCAGCCAGAAACTACAATGTGCATTCATAGATATTATTTCATTTATCTTGGTATTATAGATCTGAAAGAAAGATCCAGTGTTCCAGTACCACTTGGAATGTTTGGTTACCTACCATGCTGTATTTAGTGTTTAATGGATCTAAAGTCTATAGCTACAGTATACAATCATATTAAGGTTTGTTATTGTCAGTTACAGTATTATACTGGGTTTACTATATATGGTGACGTATGGGGACTATGTTACACAACACAAGGGTAGAGAAAAGTTCTCTACGTGAGATATGGCATCAAAAGGATTGCCAATGCATTAAATGAAATACAAGCTATTGCATTGTTTTGTATACTAGACCGTATGTGCTAATTTACAGGGAACAGTTAGTGGGGTATCTAGTATATAATGTAATGACTTATTAATAAACGAAGATGGGGAAGTGGGTGTGTCCAGGTGATAATACATGCATATTATACATTGTATTTTAAAACAATGTGTCTGAATGATATTTTATTATAGTCTCTCATGCTTTAACCTGTATTCACCTGCTATGTTTTCAGTAGTTTACTATGCTATAAATAGAGGTTCCTAATGTAGCCTTCCTTCTATTATAATATTTGTATTGCCAAGAGTCCACAGTATGTGTTTTTTTTTTCATTGGTTCCAATTCTGTACTGTACGTGTACTAGGTATACTATATTTCATAAGGCTTAGCCTCACATACACTGTACTAATGGTGTCATTGGGCTACACATATCTTCAATGCAGTAATAGCATTCAACATATCTTCAATGCAGTAATAGCATTCAACAACACTGTGATCTTAGCCATTCTGGAGTTACATGTATAACAGCCATGAACTTGAGGGCCATCCCCATATTATTAATAGTATAGTTTATTAATTTAGATTATGCAATTGTAAATGATGTGGGCGTAAATTAAAGTAGGTGTGGCTAGTAATAAATTATGCGTGTGGGTGTTATTTTGACTGGGTGTGGCTATAAAAATTTATTAAATAACTTGTATTATGAATTGATTGCAATTATTAATTAACCAACAAATAATAGTACCATACTGTATAACAATGACAGTATATATAATGTCTGACTATCTACATGTATAACAATGACTGTATATATAATGTCTGGCTATCTACATGTATTATTACTTGTTAAACTTTAATATAGTGTTGAGATCTGACTTAAAGCGTATCTGACTAATCTTTCCTTAAACTGTCACCATTTCTCCACCATGTGTTATGTGTACTGTATCTAGTAGTGCTGAGTACATTTACATTCAACTCTTACAGTTTTTGTTTCGATAATCATGTTTATTCTGTGATCATGTTAGCATTTTATCATTATGTACTAGCTCCTAATGCAGTATAATAATAATAATAATAGTTGTTGCATGTTTTATAGTACACTTAGGTAATATCATATACCATTGAATTAACTGCCTTAAACAGCTCCTTAATAATTCAAACCCAGTGATTATTATTATTATTATTATTATTACTGATAATGAAAGGTTATATTATACAGGTAGTGTAGTGTATGGCTTACTATGGGAAACAGGTTTTAAATAAACAAGCGTATAGTTTATCGATATTATTAGAAAAACCACGTAGATTGTATCGATTAGTATAGTAACAGGTGTTGTGATTCATTGTGTGTGTGTAATGGTACATGGTGTGTGTCGCCTTTCATTGTGTGTCTATTGTCATGTGAGTTTAATACTGGTACTTCATGCAATGGGAATATTTTTGTATAGTGTTTATCTCCATGCAGCAGCTATCTATTATTTTGTAACCATTGTCCATTCTTATATTCTCAATACTCATATCTCCACTATTTCATTCATTCATTCCAGTGATCAGTTAATTAAATTAATGTACGTGTATTGTATGCCCAATTATGTCAGAGCAGGGATAACCCTTAATCTATACATGCTATAAACTATTCAGGAGCTGTTTCTTCCACATGCGATATGAATAAATTGTTTAAATAATTTTTTTTTACTCAATCAGTAATCATTAATAATTATAATTGTTCACAAGGCCTAGCTTCGATTACTGGTATAGTCTATTAGCTGTTAGCTCAGTGAACTTCTTTAACTGCAGTACTGTCACAGTTAGCCACAGGACACTTTTCCTTGTGAAGAGAACACAAATAGTTTATATGACCTTGAGTGTTGCATTTGTATCGTTTATCAGTGGAGTTATAGCCATCAGCAGCACACCTGGGGAGGCATCATACGGAAATATAGACTATTAACTGTGTATATTTTATCTTAATTACTTACGTGCCCATTTTTTAAAATTGCCTGATGAATAATAGAGCTATTAAAGTGTTTCACAGTTCCGTTAATACTCAAGTGCCCGTTTATTTTACTGTTCTACCGCTGTACGCCAGTAGTGGGCTATAAGTACATTCCATTAGTGACGTAATTATTGATGGGTATAGGCCCAAACCATATCTATACCCACCCCCTACCACTGAACTATGCATACATCGCACTGTACAGTATAGTTACTTTACTATGAGCGGCATGCATTGTTACATGCAGCGGAAGTATTAGTTAATACTATGGTTTTGCATAGGTTATGGCCATGGTTGTGTATAGGTTATTGTGTGACTACTAGATAAGTGGGTTTATGTACACCGTATAACCTCAATTAATTATTTCGGGTGACCTTATAATCAGGTGATCACTTGGTATTCCCAATGTTCAGTATGTTTAATCAATTCCATTAAATCTTACCTCTCAGAAGATGGATACTGTAGTTATTCTGCATGCAATAATAATACCATGTTTTTAATTGATAATAATAGTTATCGTTCCGCACACAAATCAGTAATCATTAGAAATTGTTTTATAATAGCCTATAAGTTTTGATTACTGGAGTAGGTAGCTCAGTCCAAATCAACCAGTGGATGAAACTGATGTACTGTTGCAACCACTCACGGGACACTTGGTATTATGGCTAGAGCACAAATACTTTATGTGGGAAGTAGAACCATTGCATTTATATTTGTTTTCCGTGGTAGTACTACAATTACTAACAGCACACCTGGGGGGTATCAGAGACATACAGACATGGGAAGGAACCAAATTACATACACACATGCACCATTTATTTATACTGAAGTCACTTACGTGCCCATAATTTGCTGATAAAAATAGTCCTTTATAAATGTTCTTTGAAGCTAACTTTAAAGTGTTATACAGTTCTGTATATTGCTAAAGTGGCTTTGTCCTACACTGTACACCAGTGCTGGGTTATAAGTGCATTCCATTAGTGACGTAATTATTGACGGTATAGTGGTCCAAGCCGCCGTATGTACTGCCCCTTGCCACTAAACTATCCACATGAGCTAGCATACAGGTTATTTACTGCGCTCATGTTATGATAAGATTTGACATGTAATCAATAGTAAAATTTTTCGTAAAAAAAAAAAGCTGTGTTCCAGTCCTTAGACCTTGGTCAGTCTTAATGAAAATATTATAATAAAGACAAAAAAAAATCTTGTACTGTTGATTGCTTATCAAAAATCAATTTCTTTGTTTGCTGTTCATTGTTTTAAAAATATTTTTTATAGTCATCTTGTTAGTGCATGTCATGCAGTAATGCCAGTACATGCCATAAGGCCATAAGCTATAATCTGTGGTAGCTTTACTGTAGTATAGACACTGTGTCTATTTTATTGGAATATTATTTTGCTTGGCTGAGGATTCCATCGTGTTTAACTCAGGCTGTAGTTCTGTGTGTTTGAACACTGTATACCATTGACTGCAAGCCCATTCTATTTAAATCATATATTTTTAGAGAATGGATTTATACAATACATATATAGAAAAACATTGTAGTACTAAAGTCTGTTGATGTTAACTATGACCTTATGAAAACGAGGCTAACTTATGGCTGACTGTACTACAGCTTCATTTTAGAATAAAAAATGTTTGTCTTGTCCTTGGCGTTCTTCTCATGAAGCAATGCATTGATATAGAGTGTTCTTAAAAGTTATCAGCGCTAGAGACATCTTCCAATACCTTAAGTATGGCATATTTTTGTATTCTAATTCAACCATTCCCAGTTAGCATGCAATACAACAATAATTGTTACTAATAATAGTTCTTCATCCAACCACAGTAATCATTATAAATTGTTTATAGTCTAGCTGAATTACTGGGAAAGTCTAGTGGCTTGGTTCAAATCAAGTCGGTTTAACTGATTTACTGTCACAGGGACTTCTAGGACAACTTGTGCTATGCTTTGAACAAACATTGGACTTGTGGCAAGTATTCTTACTATCACATTTTATTTGTATTGTGGCTTTATTAGTACACGGTACAGCATCATCACGTACAGCATCATACTGTACAGCATCACACCTGATTATCAAGAGGGAAAGAACCACAAGTTACACGTGTGCTTATACATATACTTATAAATAATCCATGTTGATCACTCACTTTTTATCACTCATTTTCGATTTGCAGATGAAAATAATCTTTTTTTTTCAAGTGTTTTATGGTTCCTATAATACTCAAATCCTCGTTTATTGTGTTTATTATACTAAATATTGTGCTGTAAGCCAGTGGGCTATAATTCCAATGAGTGACGTAATTATTGATGGTACTATATATCATACAGTATTTGTACCTCCCTCTACCACTAAACTATACCTGTATAGGAAATATAATGCTATTATTCCTGTGTATTATTCCTGTGCTGTATACTTAATGCAAAACTATCCCACCTTAAGATAATCATTACCATCCATTATTGTAGTGTGAATATACATATTATATTTTATTGCAAATTTTGAAGCCATATTCGTATTTGCATAGTTGTCGTTTGTGCTTGCCGACTCTGGGTTCTCGCCCCTTTCCTTCCCTGCACCGATATTCATTCAAATCCCTCCTCTTTCTCATGCACTCTCTCTTTCTTGTGTTTATTGTGTTTATCTTGTTGTAATAATTCAATGGAAACTATGTTACATTATTCATGTTGTGTGTGCTCTGGAAATGATTCTTTTAATGTTTTATGGACCACAGAGAAGCCAGTGATCCATCCCCTTACTAGCTGACTGACGGCCTTTACATTTACTTTAAAAATATTCAATACTTTTTGGTTATGAAAAGGATATTTATTCTACAGTATTAACTTGGTATGTACATGTACACATACATGTATTAGTTTAATCCATGGCTTAAAGAACTTTATTATTCATTTGTTAATCCTTATTTTGTTAATATATATCACTAAATATATACTGTACATACACACAAACACACACACCACCCTCACCTACTACATGTAATATTTTACAACCTATCAAAGTATACTGATATATGCTATAGTTATAGTTATACTTAAAAGGTTCTAGAGGAGGTTTGTCTTCCTCTGGAGTTCTTCATCTTGACCAAAAGGAACAACTATTGCATACTATGATACTTCATTGCATTAAGGAGTGTGAAGGAGATTGGTTTTGATTGAGTAAATATCCTCAGTACATGGATAGTGTATGTTATATTGTATGTTGTCTATTGATCATTATAGTATTATAACTGACAATCCCTTCTATACATCAGTCATCATTAGTTATGTTACCCTGTGTACATGTATATAATGTTACATGTCTATAATTATGTACATGTATATGTACATCACTGAGAAACAGGTTTTAGATAAACAAGCGTAATTATTTATGGTAGATTGATCCAAACAATACCCCCTACCACTAAACTATGCATACACCACACTATGCAATATATTGCTATAAAGTGACACTCTTTATTATTATTATTAACTTGTGCTGTTGTTACTTTACTATAAGAGGCATGCAATGTTATATATGTAGTGGAAGTATTAGTTAAGGCCATGGTTATACATAGGTTATGACCATGGTTATGTATTGTGTGACTACAAGTTAAGTGGGTTTATGCATACTGTATCACTTCAATTGAATGTGTCAGGTGACCTTATAATCAGGTGATCACTTATATCGGTATTCCCAATGTTCAGTATGTTTAACCGATTCTATTTAATCATACCTCTCAGAAGATGGATTAATACACACATGTACATACATATATGCTGCAGTTATTTAACATGCAATAATCCCATGTTTTTTAATTGATAATAATAATTATCTAATACTAACTGTTTCGCACACAATCAGTAATTATTTTATAATAGTTTATAAGTTTTGATTACTGGAGAAGTATAGTAGGTAGCTCAGTCCAAATCAATCAGTGGATGAAACTGATGTGCTGTCGCAATTGCTCACGGGACACTTATTATTGTGCTTAGAGCACAAATACTTTATGTGGACTGTAGTACCGTTGCATTTATATTTTTTGTCAGTGGAATTACTACAATCACTAGCTTCACACCTGGGTATCAGAGACAGACATAGGGAGGGACCAAAATATACTTATTTATACTGCAATCACTTACTTGACCATAATTGATTTTTTAGTTGAAGAGTCTTTTATAGGTGACTTTTTAGAGTGTTCCATTATGATAAAATAGCTAATAGTGTTCTACATCTGAGTGCCAGTGGGTTATAAGTGCATTCCGTTAATGACGTAATTATCGATGATACCGTATATCATAGCTATACCGCCCCCTACCACTAAACTATACATACAGCAGTATACTCCAGCATTTCAGTAGGTATTATGTGTAATTCAGTTAGCTCAGTTTGTCTCAGTTACTTGCTGGTATTATGGCTGCTATGTTATAGACCATTGTGTGACTCATTACAAAGGCATAGAGACATTAGTTTTATTCGCATTCTAGTGTTATGGTTCATAAGTTCTCTGATACTATATACCTGGTGTACTGTCATTCTATTTCATTCATGCAATCTTACCTTATCCATCAGTACAATAGAATAATTGACTTATCGTGGTTATCATTATACATGTACTGTAGTTGGTGTATTGTGTATCCCTTTATTATATGACTACATACATTGTACATGTACATATACATGTAATAATAATACAGAACAGAAATTATAATAATTGTTCAGCATCAGTATTGTACGGCAACAGCAGGTTGTAGCTCAGTTCAAACTAAGTCCGTGTAACTGTCCCCTTGCACTGCTCACCATTGATAATTCGGGGGCAGGACGTATTGTGCTGAGAGCACAAGTAGGATGTGTGATTGTTGTCACAGATATATTGTTGGTTTGTGGAATTCCCACAGTTCGGAGCAGCACAACTACTAGAACAACTGGAGTTGATTATTGAGAGACGAGGAACCACATAACACAATACACACACACACAGTTATTTATACGGATTATATCTAAATCACTTACTTGCCCATTTTTGTTTAATCTATCGATATACGATATATCCTTAAAAGTGTTTTATATAGTTCGTTATAATACTAAAGAGCCTGTTGATTACACCAAAAACAGCCGAATAGCGTACTGTACGTCAAATATAGTGGGCTATAAGTGCATTCCATTAGTGACGTAATTATGATGGTATAGGTCCAACGGTAAATTATAGCTGTACCCCACCCCCTGCGCCTAACCATATGTATATGTAGTATCAAGAGTATAATACTTGGTAGTATATATTATAACCACATTTAGAAGGATGTTTTAGTTTGTACAGGTGTTGTTTGCGCTTGCCGACTGGCTGATGTCCTTTGCCCGGTATTACCGATATTCATTCAAGTCCCTCCTCTTTCTCATGCACTCTCCCTTTCTTGTGTTTATTGTGTTTGTCTTGTTATAATAATTCAATGGAAACTATGTTACATTATTCATGTTGTGTGTGCTCTGGAAATGATTCTTTTAATGTTTTATGGACCACAGAGAAGCCAGTAATCCATCCCCTTACTGGCTGACTGACGGCCTTTACATTTACTTTAAAAGTATTCAATACCTCTTGGTTATGAGAAGGAAATTTATTCTAAAGTATTTCTGTAAACATGGCATGTATTGGTTTAATCATGGCTTAGAGAATTTTATTATCCAACTGTTAGTCCTTAGTTTGTTAAGATTTACCTATGCAGCACTAAATAGGTACACACACACGCACGCACTGCTCTCACCATACTATACATGTAATATTGTATACCTATAGTATATACTGATTTATACTATAGTTATACTTGAAAGGTTCTAGAGCTAGGTTCATCTTTCTCATTATCTTAATTTCAGTAGCAGGCCAAACTTCCCCAGGGTTCAACAAATATTCTTTGCTCAACAATTAATAGAATGCAAAAATGATAGAGAAAAGATTCCTTATATACACATGTAGCATGAGAGGTAATAATAGCAAACAGGTCAAGACAATGAATACAACCCAGATAAGGGCATAAAAAAAAGGTTACATTCAAACAGACAATTAGGTTTTGAGCATTTTTGTACAATGTAGTTCCCGGAGCCGGTGTCATTCGGAGCCGGTTACACTTGACCTGGGGTAGCAACTATTACATGCTATGCTATACTGTATTAAGGATTATGAAGGAGATAGGTTTCGATTGAGTAAATATCCTAATATATACACCACATTCAGTACACAGATAGTGCATGTATACGTCGTTTGTTGTTTATTATAGCCTATAACTGACCATCAACTTCTAGGCAAACTTCTGTACATTATCATTCAGGGTAGCTGCATATACATGTAGTTGCCCTTTACTGTGTACATGTAATGTATATATACATGTATGTTACATGTTAGGCCTAAACTTGCCTATATACATGTACATGTACATTTATGTCTATGTACATCACTGATATAATTGTAAACCAATCTAGCAGAATTCTAAGTTGTAATTCGCTATCTGGAGTGTAATTATTCAAATCAAACAGGACCAGTGCTCTGTAGAGAGGCTATTAGCTTGAATCAACCATCTTTAGATATTGAGTTCATGCTGGTCTCTATGATGATTCATTGACACTACTGTATTTATGTTGATCTGTTACTTATGATTGACTCATTCGATTTAGTTATAGTACTATTCTTGATTGTTCATTATTGGCAAACAGTATTATTAATTATGTAATATTACCCCCCCCCGTCTACCCACCCTTCATATATGTGAACTTCATTTTTTCCCCTCTATAGGTGAAACTTGCATAACTCAGGGAAATAGGAATTGTGCTTCTACTACTGGAGTAACTGGATGGAACTCATTGCATATAAAAGTTATGATTTATTAAAATTAATTATTATCTAAAAATAGATTAAGGCGTGGCGCGCGCGGGTTGGGTTTATGGGCGTGGTTATAATATTCTAAAAATAGCTTTGAATTGCATCAACCGTGTGTCTGTCTCAACTTTCATTTTCGTATGAGATTATTATTGTCATTTGTCAAAAAGAAACCCAAGGAGAAGCTGTTATATTAGAGGTTATATTTGTATACACGTTTATTACTGATCAGATTTGAATGTAAGTTCTGCAGCTAATTATCAAAACTACTTTTTTTACATTTCTATAATTCACAATGTAGTCGTTTAATCCTCGTTGTCTACCTGTACGTCGACTAACGATCTACTGTCTACCTTTGATTGGTTAAGACTACATATTGTAATAAAGTAGCTACCCAGCTCGAGATCAAGTCAACAGAAGCTCTTGATTTTACAAAAGGAACCCCTTTCATATTTCTAATGGCCCAGGACACCTACCAATTCTTGAATCATTGTTGTGAAGTTGAGAACTGTGTTGGTGTTTTTAAGCATTATCGCTCCAAGTTCCATTATTATCAGTATTATATTGTGCTCAGCTCAGTCTTTTCAAATTTTGTGCCAAGCTCCACCACGCACACCAGTGCAGCAGATAATCCCAGTATTCGATGGCAGCCTCAAGTTGCCTGGCAACACGATTTGCCAATAAACCTGCGGGGCAGCAGGATCAACCCCTCCATTGTGGGCCCACCCTCCACCCTCCCTTTCATTCCTGCCATAGCCATTCTCTGATATGTACCATCCCCAAAAATATCTCGTGGCGAGACGTAACACTATGCCAATCCACGCCCTCTAAACCACCCACTACTGGCCCTGTATCCCAACCCTTTAAACCTAGTGTTCTCTCGTTCACTAGTCTAGCTTATGGTAGTACCATTCCTCTCCTTTTAATGCCCACCCTTCATTTCTCTACTGCCATTGTTCACCCATTCCAAGGGGTTATGATCACAATGACTTGCAACACTACAATGAAAGGTCAACAACCCTCTCCCTCCCCCACCCCTCCTCATTCCAGGAAGGATGACAGTTCATTATGTAACAATAGGTCACATGACACTAATGAATCTAATCAGGATGGCTATGAATCTACACACAGAGGTCCTGATGGGGCATGTAATGAATATAATTATAATACCACCACCACCAGCTATGAGGAGGAGTTAGAAGAAGACAGTGATGATAATGATGATAGTGACAGTTGTGATGAATGTGATGATGATGATGTTTGTGATAGATGTGACAGTTGTGATGATAGTGATGAGAGTGACGGTGATAATAGCGATGATGATGATGATTGTTGTGTCCAGTTTGATTCCGTTAGTTCCTGTTCCCATGTTTCCAATACTACAGAATGTCTCATTCCCAGCCCATCCAAGTCTCATACCAGTATTTCCACATGTGCAGTGGTTCTCAACCACACATCCTCATTCTCAAGCGAGGAGAGTGGATATTGCCACACAGAAGAATGGTCCGATGATGACGATGATGATACCAGTGACACAGAGTGCGATTTTGATGAAGGACTTTGGCACGATTTTGAACAAAAAGCTTGTTTTACTAATGTACCTCCAGTTAGATCATGCAATACCAAACAAAAAAGGAAATTAACTGATCAATTAAGTGATAAATCAACAGGTAAAAACAGATCCTATAAAACTGAACTGGACGCAAGTCTGTTTGTTGGTAGTATGGACTGCACCGGTACTGAGTCCAGTAATACATCTTGTGTTGACTCAACCGGTGTCAATGAATCATCTTTATCATCACCATTAACATCATCAACTGGTCCCCACCATACTGGTAGTAGTAGTACTAGTGACAAGAAGAAGAGAGTCTCTTTCAAACCAGATCATGAGTTGGTGGTAGTCCATCATATGGTAGCTTGGAGGTATGCTTATCGTGCCTGTCGTAAGGGACCGTGGGAACAGTTCGCTGCTGATCGAGAGAGATTCACCAAAAGGATTCGGTCAGTGGAGTGTATATTGATGCCTTGCTTATGTCGTAGAATCCCTCAACTGGAATCATGATTATTATGTTATATTACTTTTTTTAGATTATTATTGTTTTCATATTCATTTTACACAGAGTATAATAATAGTTATAATTATTATTATTGCTATTATAAATTGTTTTACGTTTTGGCTTACATTAAGTCGATATATCACTTTATGATTATAATAATTTTGTTTTATTTTTGCTGATAATATTTAATATACTAATAACTGAAACTATAATTTAATTATAACTTAATTAAGCTGTTATAATTTTCCAGCTATAAACATTTCCAGGTAAATGCAGCTGTATAATTATATAGATCGAGTATATAAACCTATATTTAGGTATGCTATATATAGTAACACATACTTGCATATAGCTTAATGTAATTGGAACTATATAATATATAAACTGTTTGCAATTAATTATTGTATATACTATAACCCTGTATAGTTTATTGATCACCAGTACAAATTATATACATACATCTTAGCTGCAAGTTATGGCAGCTTGTAGCTTGTTTATATAATCGTTACTTTTTATAGTTACATGCCATGTTAGCCATATAGATGATGTAATGTGTATCTATGAGCTATTTGATCTGAACTCTATAGTGTCATAATGATGCAACAATAGTTATACAGATAGATACATATACAGTTACCATGGAAACATGAACAATTTAAGTCAATATTGAAATACAAATAAAAGACACGGAAAAAAATTGAAATATTAATCATTAATTTTTTCTAACACATGTCCATTTAAAGAGGCTTTAATTGTTAACAAATCAACACAACTAAAAATGGCGGCTATAAAACCGACAGTACGTAAAGCAGTCCAGTATTATCGATCGTGATGAATGTCTTAAAATCGGGCGAAAACCACAGATATTTCCCATATATGCTTTTCAAAATAAACTGCTTCAACAACTTCCCATCTCTAGACCACCACTACATTAGAATAAGGGGAGAGATAACAAAAATTATTACAGCTGTATAAACAACATCTGTGTTACAGATAACTACAACAGTAATATGTTGATCAGTTTAACACACAAACCATGCATTGATCAAATGTGTTACTAAACAAAAGCCAATAAGTTCACAAAGTAACTTTTATAATAATGTATTACATAGGAAAGGCTCATTGTTAGATTAACTAAGTGTGCGTAATAGTACAGCCTTTAGACTAGCTGACCTGTATTGAATTAGACAATGTCACTATCTGCTGATCATCAGGTGAGAACTGTGTACTGATCATCCAAGAACCAGACACTTTGTTAGGACAAGTTGTTTCCTCTCCAGTCACTGTGTTATATAACTATGCATAACGATATAAATATAGCAATCTGTTTATGGTATTACATAGACATAGCTCAAAGTCATATAACATCTGATAGCATGTAAATCAACATATAAAAAAACAAATTTAAAACACATGTATGCCATCAAGCTTTAACACTAGTATAGCCCATCAGTCCCTGTACATAGGGTTCTATACTGATATATCTAAGTACATTATAGTGAGCTTCTATAATACTGACTGACATACCTTCAATATACAGTTGTCGTGACCCACGGCTGCCAGTGTTCCATGATGATCCAGTGAGCAATATCGAGCCGGTGTAGGTTCACTGGAATAACAACCAATAAACACTCTCTTACCGTTTTCAGCATTCCATACCTTATATTAATGGAGGACAAAAATAAACACATATACACACATACATACATACAAACAATATCTATAATCTCACAAACAATACATCTCAACATGGGTTGACTCAGATGAAGGCAAGTGCCATGTATTTTATTGTATTTTACTAAGCTTGAGACCACACCCCCACTTACCGCTGTGTATCCACTAGCGTTCGAAGCCACAAGTCTCGTATTATCTTTGCTAATGTTAACACACAGTATAGAGGAGTCATCACCAATATCGATACAATCAAACAGTTTCTCTCCGTTAGTTGACTTCCATACCTAATGACAGACAGAATTGTATTTATGGATGGATGGATTGGCTTATAAAACCAATATTGTGCATTTATTGTAATTACCACTATTTTCCCTGATTTGATAGCTGATGCTATTCTGATACTATCATTATAGAACACACAAGGCTGGAGAAAGAATTCTTCACAGTTTTCTTGCTCCGACAACAACTTCCCGTCTTCAACAGCCCACACCTATTAAACAGTACATGGTTATTAATAGCTATTAATATTACAGCCCACATGCTCATGTACATGTACACCTATTGAACACAGTTATTAATAGTTATTAATAATACCCTGTGATCTTCCTTGCAGGATACTATTTTAGACCCATCAGGTGAGAAATAACAGTTTACTATTGGTTCAGTGTGAGCATCGTCTTGAGTCCACATGAGTTTATTTTCAGGAACATTGAATAACTATACATGTAACAATGGCATGAATGATGAGTAAGTGTCTAAGGGGTTAAAATATACCTGTAATGATCCATCATCATATCCTAATCCAACCATTTTCCCATCTGGTGATATGCTCCATGAGCGAGGGGCCAGACCTTTCATAGTGTCAATAACAGACACTGTTGAAGCATTCAAACCCTCACATACCTAAATATAGTAACAATAAATACTATTACATCATCACAAAACAGACTATATTTAGATAAAGTACTGCAGTACGAGTCCCTTATACTATACCTCTAATGCTTTGCTCTTAACGTCATAGCATATAATCCTGGGCGAGTAACTCCTGTTGATATCAACATCAAAATGGACAGAAAACCTTCGCTTGTACAATTTCCAATCTGTATCATCGTTCACGAGGGGTGTCACCTATGTATAGAGATAGCCATGATTAAGGGCCGGGGCGAGGAAAGGAGAACTAGTTTAATAACATAATGCATGCAAGTCCCAGTAGTTGTATTAAATATGACCAGCATGGTCTCCTGCCCACCCCACACACCTTAATGATACCGTCATGGAAGGATGAGGTAAGAATATGAGAACCAGAGGGAGAGAACTTGCTACACATCACCCATTCATAATGGAGGGGTAGATCAAATATGGCGCTCTGTTGAATGAGGGACCATACCTGTACAACGAGATATGACAACAGGGGTTCAATAGAATGTTTCTGTACTATATCAATAATTATTGTAGTCATAATATTGAACAAACGAGCAACTGTTATAAACATGGGACAGGCAACGTATACCTTTATGACTCCATTGGCAGTGCCAGTCAACAGTAGGGTGGAATCAGGGGAGAAATCAACACTAAGGACATCAGAGGAGTGTGGAAATGCATGCAACTGCTCAAAGGATGTAACTGACCACACCTGCAGACAAAGGAGAATTGTAGCATGAACAATGAATTCGAATACAATTGATCTTTAGACGTTTGTTTAACGTTGGAATAGACTGGGACTCAATTCCAGCAGGCATCAACGTATAGTGTTTTCTGTGAGTGTTGTATTGTAATTGTGCCTTAATACCACACTAACCCTGGCCGTGCAATCACTAAAGGCCGCACCCAACATCTTCCCACTGTTGTCAATGACACAGCTTCGAACATTAAAACCAGTTCCGCTAGTGCTGGAAGAGGATGATGATGACCGTGAGGGGCCCCTGGATAATGTTAGATCAGACATATTACCACTCTGTGATAGATGTAACGTAATGGGAGCCAATGGAAATGGGGAAACTGGAGTTCCATCAATCTTGTACATCTAATATATAATTGCACAGTTTATCACGGTGATACTGGTTTAACTAAAGTAGACGTTATTAATACCATTATAAGTGAATATTGATCAGCCACCACTACTTCCTCTCCGGATGGTAGAAAAACACACGAGGTCAGCCCATTATCACCGTGAGACCACTCACCAACCACAGTACCCAAATCAGACCTATCACATGACCACACCTACCAATTAATTAATAAAAATAATAAACAATTTTACTTTAGTCTTCGCATGACTGGAGTGAAGACATACCTTAGCAAAGGAATTGATATCAACTGTAACTACGAGTTTATTATCAGGAGAGAGAGAGCAACATTGTACTCCATCATAGTGTTCTTTAAACTTGAGTAATAATGAATAATGGTCCACATCCCATACCTTATAAGGAAAATGGGTGTGGTTTCAATATACAGTATATTCTATAATACTGGATGGTACTTACATTACATGTACAATCTTCAGATGTAACGACCAATAATGAACCATCTTCACTTATAGCACAGTGTGTTATTGCATTATCGTGACCAGTGAATGTTTCCAAGATCTCTCCAGTTGCTGATTTCCATAGCTACAATAGAAATATACACAACTAATACATATACTCTACCTACTACGTATACCCCTCTAGTACCCTAATACATATATCCTAATATATATACTGTAATAGCGTATACCCTAATACATACACACCTATAGCATATATCCTAATCCACACTAATACATACGTGTACACTCTAACAGCATATGCCTACTATATACCCACATATACCCTAATAGCAATACCCTACTATATACCATAGCATATACCCTATTATAACCCCTATAGCATATATTCTATTATATATATTATATACCCCTATAGCATATACCCTATATACATATATCCTAATAGCATATATCTTACCTTAACAGAATCCGATGAGCACGATACAACTTTAGTTCCATCATCATAATACTGACAGTGCCTGACCTCTTTAGAGTGAGGCTGCAGCTTTAGAGTTGCGCCAGGTCTCTTGGAAGACAGACGATTACTACAGTAAATAAAATGGCAGGTGTAGTAAAGGACGTTTGTCTCCCTCACTATGCCACCATTAATGATATATTTTTACTTACTTCCATAACAAATACATGGTGTTCCTGTCTTTCTCTACTTCCTGTTGGGCTTGCTGTACTAGAGTGTTGGAGTGGAGAGTGGTTAGTGCCAATTGGACTACATCGGAGAGGGAGGGAGCTGTGGTCAACAGGTCTAAATTACTACTAAGGAACAGCTGGAAATCATCCACTACTGACGAATACTACATAAAACACACACAGAAAGAGAGAAAGATAAAGCGAGATCGATCACATGCACACTCAATAATGATATTTCATACCTTCTCAGGTAGTGTAGGTTTATACTTCTTGTAAGTGGCCAGTAAAGAGTTTGCGTCCCAATGTCTCACACAGGCTGCCAGCCAACGTAGGTTCGAGAGTAGAGCAGCCAACAAATCAACCATTGTATTAGATGAGTAGACATGAGACAGGAGCTTCTTATGTATATAACCGTCCGGCTTGAGGGCACCAAAGTCACCATTACATGTATTTTTGTATCTAAATTAATAATAATGGGAAACTAACTATAAACTGACGTAATTAGCTTTATACCTTTCCACTAGTTCCTTATGATACTGTTTCTGTGTGTCTTCTTCAACTGTGTCCCTAAGGTAATCCATTATCATGTTATGGATGGTATAGGAGGGTAGTTCATCATAGTCTTCGTCATCACCATTAGCAGTGGTCCCATTATTACAGCTGATAGTGTTGGAGTGGATATGGGCCTGCTTAACAAGGGACCACGTACGGAGCTCTGAATATAATGTATAATAGGAAGATATACTCAATTATTGAATGAGCTGTTATTATTAATAATTGAATTACATACTCCATTGGATTTACGCTATATACCAGTGAAAACCAATGAACCAAAACAAATATACCACAGAATATGTTTCCCTTTGCAAGCAACAAACCAAAACCAATAACAGTTACAATAGATAGAACAGCAACAGGTGTGCTTATCTGACAAGGCCGCAGGTGATGGTGTACTGATTACCTTCTATGATGTCCACTGCATCGTATTTATTCATGTCCCAAATGGTAGCTAAAGTGTCCGCTTTGATAATGACGTCCTCATCAAAAACCACCAACCATCGAAAATATTCTCTTGCCTCTTCAGGCAGACTTTCCTCTGTCATTAATATAGAAGTATTCAGGGTCGCCTGCGAGAGAGGGAGAGGGAGAGGGAGGGAGAGAGAGGGAGAGAGAGAGAGAAAATGGAAGAGATAAAGGAAAGCGAGAGACAACGGAGAAATAAAAGATGAATTACAGTTCATATAACAGTATAATTGAATTGATTTTCTGCATTACTTTAGCCCCCCTCTTCATTTCACTGGGTCTCCTGCTACTTAAATATGGCGAACTACCAGTTTTTAGCCCCCCTGGATGCTGGGTCTTGAGCCTATCCACAGCCACACTCCAACGACGTGAAGATTTTGTTAAACTTGCACCTGATGGAAGTATAATAGCTATTAGTAATGTTATTGGTTCCTGATAATAACCAACCAATAACGTCCATCACAATAGGTGATCCATACGATAGCTTGATAATCTGCTTAGCCTCAGAAGGTAAGTCAGGAATAGTAACTCCAGTATACTTGGACAGCAACGTCAATCCCTCATTTTGGGTAAAACCCTGTTGATTAGCAAAAAGATGACAAGGTAATGAATGATAGAGTGATAGAGTACATTACTACAAGAAGTGATAGTAGACTAATTCAATACAATATATTATATCACTGTACTGTATAGCGTATACTAACAATACGGCTACTATACATACCTACTTATACTAAATGATAACTCAACACAAAATATAGGCATTACAACTAAGCTATTTTAACACTTGAAGACAATTGATCACAGTGTCAGCAATTGAACATACATGTAAAATACAAGCTACCTGCCTGTGTGAGTAAGGAATTAAACAATGCCTATACTGTACCTACCTCGGTCACTGAGACCCGACAGATGTTGTTAGTGAGTACACGATCAGCAATATCATAGTTCCTGGTGGTAACTAATGTACGACAGCGAACAGAGAATGCTTGAGCAGCTTCAGACTCCCATACATCATCCAGGATTAGTAAAGAACGAGGATGCTGTTCATTCATTACACTCTATGAGAGAGAGAGAGATCGAGGGGAGGGAGGGAGAGATCGAGAGGGGGAAGGGAGGGGGGGTGAGAGGTAATTATGTGTGGGTTCTGTGCATGTTTAAAGGGTCATTAAATCTATTACTCATCTTTAATCGTTTATTTGATGTGGCTTTAACCACACACACATACACACACACACACAGACGCATTGACAGACACTTACAGGAACAGTATACACATTAGCTTACGATCGATTACCACTAGTTCATGTGCGTATCAAAACAGTGTCTCAGTCTAAAGTTATATAGGACAAACAAGGATGTGCTTGTGTGTGGGTCAGTCCAGTTCTCACTAATATAAACCTATAGTAAGTGATGTTAGCTATATATGTCTGTGCTTTGAAAGAGTCTCCTATTACAAATTCATCCTTAATCTGATTGGAAAAGGTTAAAGTAACAAAAAACACACCTACAAAAGGAGAGATCTAAAGGATAACTATAGCCAATAGGAGACCAGCTGGAATAGACTACTAACATAACAATAAATTAAGGAAGAAGTGACACACACTCAAAGTCAGGAACATGCATCAACCACACACACACACATGCACACACTATCACACAATATATACACTGCCACATAGCTAAACACACACATGCACACATATATATGTACACACGGATAACTGAAGGGCATGCAACACAACATAGTTGACTAATTAAACTAATTGAACAATGTGACATTCAGTTTATGCTACCGAATACTATAATCGATGAAGCTTAAAATTTCTAAAGGAAGAGATAAGAATGTGTGTATGCAGTGTGTCCTTCAGTATGACTGTAGTAGTACCTGTAGATAATCAGAGGCTGATTCGAGGTTTGGTGGGCGATATTTATCCTTGTCCATTCGAAGGATGAAGTTCTGGACCTTCTCCAGTAGAGCAACAGTGTTCATTTCGCCTTTAGCATCTCTCATTTTACCCACACTCAGCCAAAACACACCTCCCGGGAACACATCCCTCAATAGGGATGCCTGAGAAACACTGTCAGCAGCTAAAACAGTTTTACCTATAGCACAATACACAAAGGAAAAATGATGACCGCCTCTCTCAATGAACACCCATAAAACATCAACAGCTGTTTGAACATAAAAGGAAATTACTATATAATATAAAAACAAATTCAACCTACACCTGATGCATGTAGATACATGTTGTGATAAACACAATAATCTACATTTCCTGAAGGATATATATCATATTGAGTATACATGTGTATTATAATGTATATAAATGGGTAATAATGTATAATGTATGGTATAATGCATAATGTATGTATTATGATAATGTAATCTGGTAAAATTGCTGTAACTGCACTTCAGTTGCAATGTTGGTTAACAGCATAGCATAATATGAATCAGTAAACAACCAATAGCTTCTCTTTCATCTTATCTCTATTAAGCCTACGTACCGTATCCAGGCAGTCCATGTATCACTAGCCATCTGTCCATGTCCTTCATCTTTCTCAGTTCTCGTCTGATTTGCTTGACAAGCTCCACCCTCCTGATACAGTTATGGGGTATCGGGGGTACGTGACCGTCTTTTAGAACTCTTTCAACTAAATAGAAACATAAGACGACCATTAGCCCATGTTTTATTAGTACTAACACACATACAAATACATTTCATGTCAGGAGACAGACCGGTTATGAATAGATATAACTTAAATAGGGATACATAATTCCAGCTGACAGATCAAAGTGATTTAAAGAGGTGGTAACAATGCATTGTGGCTTGTTAGCTTGTTCAGGTTATAATTGATTCCTTACCATATTTCTTGTCATCTTGTTCAGTTCCTCCATTGATCTCTTCATCCGTTCTGCTTAGCTTGTCTGCAAGTCGTTCGTAAGTTTCTGACTCTTTCAGCACTTCAATGAATCGCTGGAAAACCTCCGACCCCTTACTCTGTAGGATGCCTACCAATTTGACTCCTCTTTGTTCAAACATTGTTTCAATTTCGATCGTTTCTGCTTCCAGTGGGGTGACCACGCCCTCAGTGATTAAATCCGGTAGGACTTGTAGAACGTCCAGCGTCGCAACAATGGTTGCTTCGTTGAGTTGCAATCGGGCTAAATCAAATTCACGAAGAAAGGAGTTGGATGAGGGGAACTCCGGTGGGTTTTTGATGGAATTGCGTAACCCATCAATAACGTGTTGTATTATACCGTTCTCATTGTCATTTACTTCCTCCAGGACTTTAAAAAACTCCTCGAATACGTTGTGGTTACCGTAATACCGCCTAAACATTATATCGAGAAGGTGTTTTATTTTTGAAGACTCAGTCTGGTGGATTTTTATCTCCTGAAATTCGTTGGGCGAGATAAGGAGCTTTGAGAACATTGTTTCGACTAGCTCGACTCCTGTCAGCTTTCTGATTAGTGTACTGTAGTTGGCAATGAAGGCTCGTTGATATTTTTCGCTTTCAAGGATATCCATCTTGACTTTTTGTCAACTTTGGAAAAAAAAAAAAAAATCTATCACTCGTTTAGCTGAGTCAGCAAATACAACACTACCAAACCCTGCCCTCTTTTTTAATTAATTAAGTTTATTAAAAATGAAATAAAATTAATTAATGAATATGTAATGTAATGTTGTATGCATGATTATGTATCCATGTCTCTGTGTAGTCCAGTGGGTATTATTATGTAGTGTACATTAAAAGACATGAACTGCCTCTGAGCTGGCAACGTAAAGGAATCCATCTTCATCAACAGCCACACCACAAGGATTCACCATCTCTAGTCCAATACTGAAACAGTTGATAAACTCACTGGACTCGTGGAATATTGAGACACGATGGTTTCCAGACTCGCAAACATAAATCTTCCCGAATCGATCAATGGCTATTCCAGTCGGATGGTTCAGCTTCCCTTTCTGTTGTCCATGGTTACCAATCTTCCCCCGAAACGAACCAGTTGAAGTGTAAATGTGAATACAGTGTTGTTTCTGATCGGTTACGTATATAAACCCGTTTCGATCAAACGCCAAATCCCAGGGATCCTGAAGTGAACCCAATCCATAACCAGATGACCCAAACGAATACACGTATTCCAATTTCTGATTCATGATGAGGATTCTGCAATTGCCACGATCAACAACGTACAGATTCCCATCATGGTGGCCGTACTTTATGCTACTGGGCAGATGAAGATGGGTGTTTTTAGCTTTCTCTCCTTTATATTCACCCATAAAGGAACCTTCTGGATCAAACTTCTGTATTCGACTGTTCTTCCCATCAACTACGTATATGAAGTCCTTGCTATCAACTGTAACACCAGTTGGATGGTTGAACTTGCTCTTATCCTTGCCGTATTCGCCCACTGATACTAGCTTCTTGGCTTTCCGACCAAACACCGACACGGAGTGACGGTTCTCTTCACAGATCACCATCTGGTACTTGCTGTTGATTGCAACTGCTTTCGGGAACTGGAGCTTTGAAATGGATTTGATGGATTTCTGTAGTTGTGAACCGTTGGGTTTGATGTAGAAGTTATAGGGGCTTCCGTTGATGTGATAGCCAGCGATCTTGACGTTCAGGATGTATCTACCACGCTCACTGAAGGAGCACTGTAGTTTGGCAAACCCATTACTACTGACAACCACTGTGGCAGGACACACATTACCGTCTCGAACTGACTGTATACTAGCCTGAAGCTCTTCCATTGGGTTCGTCTTTGTCTTGTAGAACGCTGAAGATAGAGCAATGTAAAAACACAATACCTCACCAACAGTGAAGTCACGGCCCTCGGATGAGCCTGCATGAAGAACGCTTCCATCGCTGAGTCGCATGGAACTGTTGGTGGCTTCTTGTAGTTCCGTTGAATGGCTGAAGTGCACCTCTGGTTCCTCCGTGGGTGTTAGATCAAGCTTTGTAAACTCCTCACCAAGCTCCTGCATTCGATTCAGCATCAACTTTTTCAACAAGAAGAACTCAGTAACATGGTTGGCCTCTGTGGTTTCCGTGATGAAATTAATGCAGCTAGTTGTCTTTGTCATCATGCTTTCTAGGGATTCTTTTTGCGTAGTCAATGTTTTCATTTTTTTTGCCATGTACTGTGATAGCTCCTTCTTCTTCTTCTCCTTTGTCTGGGCCAGGTCCTGAGATGCTGTAGTGAAAGCCTTTTCCATTTGATTCTCAACATGCTTCGACTGTGAGGTGAAGTTTTCTGTTATTTCCTCGATGACTGTAATGGCAGTCTGGAGCTGTGTTGGTAAATGGTTTATATTATCGAGTTGTTGTATGACACCCTTCTTATGCTCCTTGGCTGATTGCTCTGAGTGATAGTAGTCATGATCACGATGGGACCCCTTCACAATGCACTCATGGCAGACGAGAGCTTCACACGTCTCACAATAAATGGAGCATACATTGGTGTGGATGGCACATGTTTCGGTTGCTGTAATTGTTGGTACATACTTTTGATATGTACTCCTGAGTTGACTGAGCTTCAAGGTTTGGTGAGTCTTCAGTTCAGTCCAGCTCTCGTGGATTTGTAGGCACAGGTCGCAGATGAATTTAGCACAGCTGGTACAATAGGCAGTTCCTTTCACTTTCTTGGAAATGCATTTTTGACACAACACCTCATGTTGACCCAATGCTTGCTGTTTGAATTTGTGGTAGGCAAGAACACGATTGACCTGGAAGGCATCTTGCAGGCTGTGTAAAGCATCTATTGTATCATACAAGAGTTCCTTCTTGCACTGTGGACAGGACACCATTATTTCATCCTTTCCTTCTGTTTTAGTGGTAGCAATCGCTTTGAGACACTCGAGGCAGAACGAATGCAAACAAGCCAGGGTCTTAGGAGATCGATAGTGTTTGTTACACACGCTGCACGTTATTTTGCTCCTGAGTGTTTCAGAATCAATGTTCATCATCATGGACGCTTCAGCCATAGCAAAAAGAAATTAAAACGACGCTGTAAAATTTATAGAAGTATAAACCGAACGAGAATGGTCGGATTGATGTCTAATGGAGCGGATTCAATATTAATAGGTGTACGATTATCAGTTGAGTGGAACTGTCACACGGACTAGGCTAGCTTTATAGACGGCCGTGTGGGAGTAAGGGAGTGTATCACAGCAGCACACAATTAAATAATAAACAGGTCAAGGATATGACGGATGAGTAGCTTTGAATAGTGGAAATTACTTACAGCAATTAGTGACCTGTAATTAATAAAACAGTATGTAATAACGTAACTGAAATATAATATTACTAGTGAATAGATAGCAAGCCATATATAGGACTAAATTATAAGTTTCAAGTTTCAATCTGGGAAAGTCCAGCTGGTGTTGGCTCCTAGCTGCTGCTACCATGGTACATGGGATTCTCAGGCTATGAAATTTATGAAATGTCATAATTTTATTGAATTACTCTCCCACAGTAATCTCCCACAGTAATGTTATCCTGGGTTTAATCTAATTAGAAGTGTTACATCACTTGCTAGTGTATACATAGACTCTGGGAACCAATACAGTCAGTCTACTGCTGGTCACATATTCACGGTATAATAATATAAATACTTCCGTATAAACAAAGAACATCTTCAAAGGAAGCAAATAGACCTACTGATACTACTTTGGTGTGATCCGATTTGTCAGATCTCACATGTGGAAGGATGAGATTACACTTATTTGTGCAGTGGCATACCTGGAATTCCAAGCAAGGCTACATTCCAGGTGTCAGACTCCCACACTGCACGTTGCAGTTGTATAAACAAACAGCTTGTTATATTTGCTAACACAATAACAGCTCTCTCTAGCCGGTGGGGCCATTTAGTATGGAATCAAATGAAATGGTTTGAGATTTTCAAATGCTTTAGACTGCTTGCATAAACTAAGTTGTGTCAAATTAATACAGACTGCATGGTTAGCCTCGGGCTGCTACATGAGGTACCTCCGCATATATACTGTACCTTTAAAGTCTATGTAACTATCGATTCTATAGCCTATAAGCTAGTGTAAACTATTATAAAAAATAGCAAGGTTGATAAAAATTATTGCATAGCAAAGTGAGTCCAGATTAATTTACTTACAAATATTATATTATGTAGTCTGTATTACATTATAGAGTGTAGTCTACGTTATTTAACTCACTGCAAGAGGAAATTGATAAAATAGAGTTTCTTTGATGCCTGTAGGCTAGCTCAACCAGAGTTCAACTGTATTTTTTTCCTGCTTCTTGGCTCTTGCTCTCACTTTTGTCTGCCACTCGAGTTCTCTGCAGCTTTTAATAATTTCTACAAGGGGCGTGGCTAAACCAATTCCGATCCTCCTCGAATAGATAACTATGGTAACACTAGATCTATAACACTGGATAAAGTCTGCTAGTAACTAATGTACGTGATTAGCTGCAGTGCTAATAAAAGTGTACTCAATGGATGCTCATCTGACAATGGATTTCACCTTAGATTCGCTTGAAGTATCATTCGAGAACGATAAAGATGGTGGTTAGTTATGATGGGGTCAGGATGGGATCATTTTATCACCATATCTAGGGTCTAACGCCTTTCGTCAGATATTATGGCTGAAGAAATACTCAATAGAATAAAAAATAAATAAACATTCAATAATTGTTGTGGTAATAAATAAGTGTCAAGGCCTGTAGATCTATTTAAAAATATGGTGATATGCACACATGTGTTTATACTTGTTGCCATGGTAACCAGTCAAGACCCTATTCCCTATATAGCTATTGGCAATGGAGGTGACAATGGTGATCATGGTGATGGTAATGACAGTGGTGATGGTAGTGACAGTGGTGACAATGAAGCCATTGCTACAGTACAGCGGTACCACGGGGAACAACAGAACATCACAATGGAAGGTACATGCATACACACTGCGTACCGCTACAGAGGCATTATATTGTAGTCACTATAGCTAGTCTAGGTCAATTGATAGATATTCGTATTTTCCTATCTCATTATCTTATTGTGCTTAAATTATGCTGGCATCTGTTTGTATACATGTATGTCATTCCTGAGAATAATCTCGTAATAACACATTTGTAGCATGTATACACATCCTATGCCAATATATATACATATTATATTGGAGCTATACATTTTCAATGATACATATATTATATATATAATATATACATGTATGTAGTGATGACTGCTACAACTATTATATTTTTATAGAACTTTCTTCATGGGAAAAATGGCTTTTAAAAAAGACAATCGAGGATGCTCAAAAGAGAAAAAGCAAGCATGATAAACAAGTAATGAAAATACATGTAATTGATTGATTAGTATGAATAGAGCTGCTAGCTGAAGAATGTATGGGTGTGGTCTAATTAATAATAAACTGCTTTGAGCTCACCTTTTGTTTGTTCCACTGAAATCTTAACAAATATGACCTCTCGTTAAATTTTAATATCGTTAGATTCAGCTAAAGAGGAAAGAAATGGAGGAAAGAAGGAAACAAAAGGAGAAGAGGGCTAGGGCTAGTGAATGTCACAAACAATGGATGGCTGAGAAAAGATTGGAAGACAAGAAGCAGAAAGAAGAAGAGATTCACAAGAAGAAATTACATGAATACGAATCTGAGGCAGTATGTCAGCTAATTAAAGTTTATTATTTATTGGATAAAGTATTATCTGTACTTGTAACTCTTAATTCAATTAATTCACCCCCACCCCCCCCCCCCCCCTTCCTTCTCCATTTTCTCTTTCTTCCTTATCTTTATCTCTCCTCCTCTTCCCTCTTTTATGCTGTGATGTCTCTTTTCCTTGTTTCTTTCCCTACTGAAGGAATGTTTTAATATGTGTTGTGTTTTATTTGTGATATATGAATAACTGTGGGCTGAGTTTAATTCAATCAGTGTAATTATGATATAGTTGTACACGTTGCTGTGTCATTTGGTAATTATGACATAATTGTAATAGTCGTACATGTATGTTGCTGTATTTTAGTGTAATGTTTATTGTATTTGCAAGAAAAAATTAAACAGAGAAAGGAGGAGCAAGGAAAGTTTCACCAACTGGTGTCAAAAGAAGAACGAACAGAAGAGGGAGCAAGATAAATTGAACGCTGAGAAGGACCTAAACCAAGTAATGCAATATAGCAATGGGCCACCAGTAGCATTATACACCTACTCAAATTAGTTGATGCCATACCCATTTCGTTGTGACATAGATAAAGGAACAGGAGCATAGACAGCAATTAGCAGAGCAAGCCTACAAGGATTGGCTACACCACACGCGGCGTAGGGATAGTCTCAAATGGTGGAGCAGAGGAACGGACATAGTAAATAAGAACTCATGGATTGGTCCATTGGACTGCAATCAATAGCAAAATTTGATATTTATTTTTATTGTTGCTCCTGACTTACAATTATTATTCAATATAGTACTGTATGTCTTGTTATAGTGAATAATCAACATGACGATCATAAATGTGCATATAGTGTCCAGTCACGTTCCGCTGTATACTATATGCTATGCCAGATCAACACATGACTTCATAATGGAATAGTAAACAAATCAGGATTCATACATTTATTATAACTGGTTATTAAAACTACTTATTATAAATGCACTATTTGAAGCTATGAGCTTGATGTCAATACTGATTGTCTTATCCACTGACCAGGTTTATTTACTTTAGAGGGATAATCAATCATGGCCCCCCAAATTAATATCAATAATACAATAAACATCAAGTACGTGAAGTACATCTCTAGCCACATGTAGCCCAGGTGATCAACGATAACTCCAGTCATTACTGACGCACCCAGTATAGTGATACCATATATAAGGTTAGATAGACCGTATGCAGTAGTCAGTTGGTGTTCTTGAACAATCAGTGAGGGTATTGGATCCAGTGATATGCCAAATAATGAATATGATAATCCTAACATAGTGGATATAAAATACTGGAAGTATTGCTGGTGGTCACCAATGATAACGATGGATAGAACTAATGAAAGTATAGCTGTCATGGTGCCAAGTATAGCCCAGAAGATGTTGTAACCTGTTTTTTGCATGATGTACCCTATCAAAGGTGTAAGCAGTATTGGAGAAGTGAACACAAGGATATTGGTAAGGTTGGCTTGTTGAGCAGTAAATTGGTATTTGCTTATCAACAGCATCTGAGAGTTTGCCACGTAAATAAAGTATACTGAGTAATACAAACCACTGCAGATACTTGTCAACCAAAATATGATTGAAAAGTCCTGCAAATCTTGCACGTTGAATGCACTCTTTTTAGTTTTAACGGACCCAGTGGAATATTTTAAACCATTAGTGTGCAAGGATACAATAGCAATTGAACAGCCAAACATGCCTAGTAACAGAATCACACTGGTTGATAGAGAAATGGCTAACTTGAGTTGGTTGCCTTCAATGTGATTGTATATAAATTGGGGTAAAACCAGTCCAGCAGCCGAACCCAGATTATCAACAGCTAAAGTGAAACTCATAGCAAAAATGATTTCATCCTTGAACCACAACGAAACAAAGGTACTTTGAATACTTTCCAGACAACCTAATCCGATTCCCATTACAAACCTACCAACAACTTGGAAGATGTAATTTCTGAAAAAAACTGCTACAACAAATGCCATCATCCCTACCAATGAAATAAATGCTGAAGCAATGAGTCCAGCTCTTCTCCCAATCACTCTATCCACTAAAATAGAACCAACAGTGCAAAGCGCCATCAACGGCCACGTGTATGATGAACAGAGAATATTGTACTGCACTGAATTCATCTGAACTAGTTGCATGATCATTTCCTGCAGTCCACTCAGTATCTCAATGCAGTAATAGGAAGCTATTTCCGTATAACACAGCAACATTAGTAATACATATCTAGTGTAGTGGTTGCTGCTCTTAGGTGGAGCCGAGTTGCTCCATGTCATCATATCATTCCACTTGTACATGATCTGTCATCAGTGCGAAGTGTAACAGTAAAAATGAGTCAAGTGCCCGTACTGTGCTATTATCTAAAGACGTAATAGATTGGGAAGTCAAGCACTGCCGTGGTGTTTATACAATTGGAACTGCTAATTGAGTGTAAAGAATGCTTATATATTAATTGTTATTATGATTTAATGTTGGCTGTCACAGTAAAAGTAGATCCCACAAGTTGGTTCTGGGGACCCATTTATAATGGATCCCAGCTCATACAGAAACTAAATAACCCAAACTAGACTGCTTTTTAAATTACTAGGTAAAATAGGACCTACCACTTATAGACTAATGAAAATGGACTCCAAGGAACAATTAAATGGTTCTATTCATTCACTTCAGTGATCAAAGAGAACTCGATGGCTGGTATTTAATCCTTCCTTCATGATATTATTCCGATCATGAGATAAACATGTTTAGCTGGTAAAAAAAATCTCAGTTAAAAATAACAATCATAATTAGCAACAGACAGTATATATAAATTATGTGTGACAAACAGACAGTATGTTATGTGTGAGTGTGACAGATTGAATAATAACAATATTATGACAGTAACACTAGCTATAACAGTATAGCTGTGACAGTAACATGGTAGACTAATTGTGACAGTAACACAACAATAATTGAACAGTACCGATTTTATGTACAGTATGTATTATGCATGCATATACCAGTATAGACAGACAGAATGTACAACAGACAGTATAAATTCATTAAATTTGACCCCTCCCACCAGGGATTTTTTAAGGGGCCTTTAATAACCTGTTGACATGGATACACATCAGATACCATAATAATTATGTCACTTTATTCACAATATGTTTCAGTACATATGAGACAACTACGGTAACACAGGACATTCCATTCATTTTTTTCTATAAATTAATGGTTTGTTTGGATGTTCCGTTTATTGTAGTGATACATGATAACGATAGTTGTTGGCCAAGGAAATTCATTGATACGTGATTAGTACTAGTGCTACAGCAAAGAGACTGAGAAATATCCACAGAGCTTACTGCCCGCATACTGAGATGGCAGGAGTTGTCCTATGTAACCCAAGCAGTTGGTGGTACAGGTATATACTACTGATAATCCTATACTATGCTAGACTAGCTATATTCTATTGCATTGAAATACTCACTGGATTACAAGAGACAGTGATAAAGCTATTGAAGATAAATTCTAAAGAGTACAATGGTCTATTCTCCGTGTACATGTTGCCTAGCTTGGTTCTATGTCCAGTTGGGGTGATTTTATTTGACAGAGTGATTGGAAGGAGAGCTGGGATGATAGTTTCAGCCATTTGTTTGCTATTTGGAATGGTACAATTTGTGGTAGCAACGTACTTTGACAGC
Source organism: Chalinula nematifera (assembly GCA_036873525.1). Classification (NCBI taxonomy): domain Eukaryota; kingdom Metazoa; phylum Porifera; class Demospongiae; order Haplosclerida; family Chalinidae; genus Chalinula; species Chalinula nematifera. Next base: position 28,201 of record JAYJLX010065275.1, on the reverse strand, counting down.
TACATATTGCTGTTAGTTGGAAGGTTCATCATGGGGTTTGGGTTTGGGTGTTATACTTCAATTGCAGGTGCCTTTATCACAATATGGTTTCAGGACAAAATCACATTTATACGAGGAATTGAGATTGGAATCATGAGGTTAGGAGCTGCTACTGGATTAGTGTTACCTCATTTACTGTATCAGCACATCCCCATATTTGGCAATAACTTATTTAAATTGGCGGCCACTTTCTCAACTGGTGTGATTTTGTTACTAGTTTTACTCATATTTTCTATTATTTTTGTATTTCTACACACGAGGGGTTTAAACCACGATACCATCTCGTCCTCTATAGCAATCAAAACAGTAACTGTGAAGGATTTGAAAGACTTTTCCCTCACATTCTGGCTCACCAGTATCTGTAGCAGTATATACTATTCCGTGTTCCTAATCTATGCTGTAAACTCTCAGATGTTCCTGATAATCAAGTACCGCTTCACTGCTCAACAAGCCAACGTTGCTAAAACTTTAGTGTTCATATCTCCGCTACTCTTAAATCCGTTAATTGGGTATATCATTCAGAACGTTGGTTATAATATTTGGTGGGGTATATTCGGTACGATAGCTGGAATGGCGTCAATAGCTCTACTAAACCTCACCAATGGTCACCAATACATCGACTTCATTATTCCATATACGGCATCCATAACATTCGCATTTTCTTATTCGTTTTTTTCTATATCGATTATGATCATACCTTCCATTATCATCCAAGAACATCAATTGGCAACTGGTTTCAGTATTTGGCTCTCTATTTTGAGTATTAGTACATTCATTACCTCTGTAACATCTGGTGCTATTATCGATGGGCTTGGTTACATGTGGTTGGAGCTATATTTTATGTACTTGACTTATATAACCCTATTGATATTAGTGTGTGTGGCTGTATTAGCTTATTCCTCCGAGAGTAGTGACAAGCGAGTGAACCAGGCTGGAGCATGGATACAGAAACTAGTTAATAGGGAGTCAAAGAATTAACGAATTTAAATTGCAATCAAGTAAGTTTTAATTAAGTGATTAAATGAAGTGCCGGATTAATCAAGTTGTCTTGTGTTATAATACATTTTTGCCATTTTTAATGTCAAAATTAAAATGTTCAAATTGCAATATTAATTTATTAATACATTTGTGGATGTGGTCAATCATACAGGAGATTATTGTGGGCGTAGCCAGGCTTGTTTAGAAGATGTATACGTAATAATTTAATTTAATTAACTCATTAAAAAACCTTTCAACAAATATGAAAGAATTAATGAATAATTAAACATAGTTTAAACATCATTGAGATCATCCCAAAGCAAGGAGTATTTTTGAACTATATAATGGTACATTAAACATTCTTTATTTACTATTTATGAAATATCTGTGAGGATTACAAACAAGCTTATGATAACAACTACACTAACATGGACTAAGGTTATAAGTACTTACTGAGCCAGCGTATTCCTGCTCAATGACCAACTGAGATGTGGTTTTGTAGAATAAAAGGAATACAATGCTTAGTTTCAATAGCATGCAGAGACAAGCCATAATAACTACATGGAACTTCTCTATTGCGGACATCATTAAATGGGGCCATCATAGAGGTGTCCTCATATCAAAGGTAGTTTAATATAAAAAAGTGCATTTTGGGAACTCGAACTGTGTCCTCATACAGAGGTCAGTGTGCTTATTTTAGAATGTCCTGATTACAGAGGTTCTACTGTACATGCATGTGTTAAGACACACCCACATTCAAATGCTTAATTGATTTACCTTTATTAATTTTAATGGATCACTGGCATTCGGGTTCCTCATGCTAAATATTTCAATTAATAGTTGTTGGTAATCAGTAGTTGAATGAGTAGCTTACTAAGAATAAGAACTGAATTCCGTAAATTATACTGAATTAACAGTTAATTAAGACAGGTTCCCAGTCTTCCCTGTGTATAGTATAATCAGCATGCGATGATCATGAGCATATATATGGTGTCCAGTCACACATTCCGCCATATGCCGGACACATGCCTTTATAATAGAATAGTAAAAACAATCAGTATGATATGAGGATTCGTATATTTATTATAGCTGATTAAAATAACTACTTATAACTATGAATTCGTAGCTATGAGCTTGATGTCGATACCGATTGTTTTATCCACTGACCAGGTTTATTTACTTTAGAGGGATAATCAATCATGGCCACCCAAATTAATATCAATACTACAATAAACATCAAGTACGTGAAGTACATCTCTAGCCACATGTAGCCCAGGTGATCAACAATAACTCCAGTCATTACTGATGCACCCAGTCTAGTGATACCATATATAAGGTTAGATAGACCATATGCAGTAGTCAGTTGGTGTTCTTGAACAATCAGTGAGGGTATTGGATCCAGTGATATGCCGAATAATGAATATGATAATCCTAACATAGTGGATATAAAATACTGGAAGTATTGCTGCTGGTGGTCACCAATGATAATGATGGATAGAACTAATGAAAGAATAGCTATCGTGGTACCAAGTATAGCCCAGAAGATATTGTAACCTGTTTTTTGCATAATATACCCTATCAAAGGTGTAAGCAGTATTGGAGAGGCGAACACAAGGATATTGGTAAGGTTGGTTTGTTGAGCAGTAAATTGGTATTTGCTTATCAACAACATCTGAGAGTTTGCCACGTAAATAAAGTATACTGAGTAATACAAACCACTGCAGATGTTTGTCAACCAAAATATGATTGAAAAGTCCTGCAAATCTTTCACGTTGAATGCACTCTTTTTAGTTTCAACGGATCCAGCAGTAGAATATTTTAAACCATTAGTGTGCAAGGATACAATAGCAATTGAACAGCCAAACATGCCTAGTAACAGAATCACACCGGTTGATAAAGAAATGGCTGGTTTGAGTTGGTTGCCTTCAATGTGCACGTGATTGTATATAAATTGAGGTAAAACCAGTCCAGCAGCCGAACCCAGACTACCAACAGCTAAAATAAAACTCATAGCAAAAGTAATTTCATCCTGAAACCACAACGAAACAAAGGTACTTTGAATGCTCTCCAGACAACCTAATCCGATTCCCATTACAAACCTTCCAACAACTTGGAAGATGTAATTTCTGAACAAAACTGCTACAACAAATGCCATCATCCCTACCAATGAAATAAATGCTGAAGCAATGATTCCAGCTCTTCTCCCAATCACTCTATCCACTAAAATAGAACCAACAGTGCAAAGCACAATCAATGGCCACATGTATGATGAACAGAGAATATTGTATTGCACTGAATTCATCTGAACTAGCTGCATGATCATTTCCTGCAGTCCACTCAGTATCTCAATGCAGTAATAGGAAGCTATTTCCGTATAACACAGCAACATTAGTAATACATATCTAGTGTAGTGGTTGCTGCTCTTAGGTGGAGCCGAGTTGCTCCATGTCATCATATCATTCCACTTGTACATGATCCAGCATCAGTGAATATGGTCGATGTCAAGTACTGCACTGCTATCTTTAAAAACATAATGGATTTGGCAGTCAAACACTGCTGTGGCATTTATACAATTGCAACTTTTAACATAAATATGTGTTTTATACGGTCTGTTAACGGCATTCTGTCTGTCTATGGTATACACGTGTATAATGTTATACTGCATGTATCGGTACTAGTGTTCTATTATTGTTGTGTTATACTGTCACAATTAATCTATCGTGTTATACTGTCACTGTAAATTATACTTGCTATTGTGTTAATGTAATATCATTATTCAATTTGTCACTTTCACACATAACGTATTGTCTGTTTGTCACACATAATTTATAGGGTCATGTTGCTAAAGGCTATCATACACGGTGCAACGCCGTTGCATGCAACAACGTGCAACATTGTTGCATGCAACAAAGATCAAAGGAAAGCCAAGCCAAATTTTGTATGAAGTTGGCGATGCTCAACTTCATGTAACATTTTAATTCTCTTTGCTCTTTGTTTCATGTAACATGTTGCATGCAATAATGTTGCATCATGTATGACAGCCTTTAACAACAAACCCTGTTGTGAGTATTAGTACGTTCATTACCTCTGTAACATCTGGTGCCGCTATTATTGATTGCCTTGGTTATGTGGTTAGAGCTATATACTTCACGTACTTGACTTATGTAACCCTATTGATATTAGTGTGTGTGGCTGTAATAGCTCGTTCCTCTGAGGGTATAGTGATAAGCAAGTGAACCAGGCTGGAGCTGATGGGTACAGAAACTAGCTAACAGTCAGGAGTCAAAAAAAATGACGAATTTGAATTTCAACGAAGTAATTTAATTAAGTAATTAAATGAAGTCAGTGATTAATGAAGTTGTAACTCGTGTTTGTTATTAACTTCATTTTTAATTATCAAACCTTTAATTAAAAGTCAAATTGTGACACTTACAAATACATTTGTGGGTGTGGTCAATCATACAGGAAATTATTGTGGGTGTGGCCAGGCTTGTTTAGAAGATACATTATGTAAAGTATATTTTACTCCTTAGAATTAAACAATCCTTCATGATATTATTCCGATCATGATAGATAAACATGTTTAGCCGGTTTAAAAAATCAAATCTCATGCAAAAAAACGACTACATGATACTTTTATAATAATATGAGCAACAGACGTACACAGTATAAATTATGTGTGACAGACATGCAGTATGTTATGTGCATGAGTGCATACGGTTCTATATCTATGATGAGTGTGACAGATAGAATAATGATATTGTGACAGATAACAGTATAACTCTATAGCAGCAATATATAGTATACTCTAATTGTGATTGTAACACAACAATAATTGTACAGTATACTGATGATAGTGTGCAGTATGTATTATGCATCTATATACCATGCAGTATAGACAGACAGATGACAGTATATAACATATGTACGACAGTACAAAACACGCATATACAAGTAGGTATTTTTATACTGCTATTTGGACCCCCTTCGGGGGGACTGGTGTCCAAATTTAATGTGACAGCTGCAAAATTTTTCTGTCCTTATATAATGGACATACAGCATAAAATGACAAAAATAATTCACATGATACGTACTGCCGTGCCCCAGCCTATTGACATAATGCATACACAACAGATGCCATACATAGCAATTGGCTCACTTTCATTATGTTTCAGTACATACGTGACAACTACAGTAAAACAGGACATTCCATTTATTTGTTGTATAATTGCTTGTTTGCATGCATGCACCATCTGTCATAGTAATGCAATAGCGATAGTTTGACGTTATTGGCCAAGGAAATTACTGATACGCGGTATATACTAGCTACAGCAAAGAGACTGAGGACTACCCACAGGACTTACTGCCCGCCATACTGAGATGGCAGGAGTTGTCCTATGTAACCCAAGCAGTTGGTGGTACAGGTATATACTACTGATAATCCTATACTATGCTAGACTAGCTATATTCTATTGCATTGAAATACTCACTGGATTACAAGAGACAGTGATAAAGCTATTGAAGATAAATTCTAAAGAGTACAATGGTCTATTCTCCGTGTACATGTTGCCTAGCTTGGTTCTATGTCCAGTTGGGGTGATTTTATTTGACAGAGTGATTGGAAGGAGAGCTGGGATGATAGTTTCAGCCATTTGTTTGCTATTTGGAATGGTACAATTTGTGGTAGCAACGTACTTTGACAGCTACATATTGCTGTTAGTTGGAAGGTTCATCATGGGGTTTGGGTTTGGGTGTTATACTTCAATTGCAGGTGCCTTTATCACAATATGGTTTCAGGACAAAATCATATTTATACGAGGAATTGAGAATGGAATCATGAGGTTAGGAGCTGCTACTGGATTAGTGTTACCTCATTTACTGTATCAGCACATCCCCATATTTGGTAATAACTTATTTAAATTGGCGGCCACTTTCTCAACTGGTGTGATTTTGTTGCTAGTTTTACTCATATTTTCTATTATTTTTGTATTTCTACACACGAGAGGTTTAAACCACGATACCATCTCGTCCTCTATAGCAATCAAAACAGTAACAGTGAAGGATTTGAAAGACTTTTCCCTCACATTCTGGCTCACCAGTATCTGTAGCAGTATATACTATTCCGTGTTCCTAATCTATGCTGTAAACTCTCAGATGTTCCTGATAACCAAGTACCGATTCACTGCTCAACAAGCCAACGTTGCTAACACTTTAGTGTTCATATCTCCGCTACTCTTAAATCCGTTAATTGGGTATATCATTCAGAACGTTGGTTACAATATCTGGTGGGGTATACTCGGTACAATAGTTGGAATGGTGTCAATAGCACTACTAAACCTCACCAATGGTCACCAATACATCGACTTCATTATTCCATATACGGCATCCATAACATTCGCATTTTCTTATTCGTTTTTTTCTATATCGATTATGATCATACCTTCGATTATCATCCAAGAGCATCAGCTGGCAACTGGTTACAGTATTTGGCTCTCTATTGTGAGTATTAGTACGCTCATTACCTCTGTAACATCTGGTGCTATTATTGATTGCCTTGGTTACATGTGGTTAGAGCTATACTTCATGTACTTGACTTACATAACCCTATTGACATTAGTGTGTGTGGCTGTAATAGCTCGTTCCTCTGAGGGTAGTGACAAGCAAGTGAACCAGGCTGGAGCATGGGTACAGAAACTAGTCAACAGTCAGGAGTCAAAGAAATAACGAATTTGATTTGTAATTAAGTAATTATATTAAGTGCATGATTAAATGAAGTGATTAATCAAGTCGTAACTCATATTATAATACATTGGTATTGCCTCAATTTATGTCATCAAACCTCTAATTAAAAATTCAAATTTTTTGCTATGCTTATTTAATGCATTCGTCTTCCACCATCCAAACAAACCTGAACACGCCCACAATAATTTCCTGTATGATTGACCACACCCACAAAAAACCTTTCAAATATGAAAATTAGAATTAGTTACAGTGACAAGTCATAATGGACTACATGTATTAAGATACGCTCATGCACATTCAAATATGATTGTTTTACTTTTATTTATTGGATCACTAGCAGCATTTGGTTCCTAATGTATAAAATAATTAATATGCCATATACTATAAGCTATACCAGGTGAATAAACTTTAATAGTAAACAAATCAGACATACATTATGAGCGGGATTCCTATATTTATTATAACTGGTTATTTAAATAATAACTACTTATAAATATACCATTATGCATTCGAAGCTATGAGCTAGCTGCTTGCATGACTGCATGGTGTACCAGTATAGACAGACAGAATGTACAATTACAGACAGAATGTACAATTACAGACAGTATAAAACACACATATATATTTTTCATGCTGATAATCAGTATATTCATTAAATTTGATCTCCAGGCCCAGCGCTTTTTTAAGGAGGCCAGGGTCCAAATGATATTGCCAGCCTTTAATACCAAGATCATAATAATTCATGTAACTTTCAGACTATGTTTCAGTACATACGTGACAACTGTAGTAGCACAGGACTTTATTCCATTCATTTATTGTTAATTGTTTGTTTGCACGTATTATTCATCATAGTGATACATGATAACGATAGTTGTTGGTCAAGGAAATTCATTGATACGCGATTAGTACTAGTGCTACACTGAACAAAGAGACTGAGGACTATCCACTGGATTTACTGCCCGCCATACTGAAATGGCAGGAGTTGTCCTATGTAACCCAAGCAGTTGGTGGTACAGGTATATACTACTGATAATCCTATACTATGCTAGACTAGCTATATTCTATTGCATTGAAATACTCACTGGATTACAAGAAACAGTGATAAAGCTATTGAAGATAAACTCTGAAGAGTACAATGTTCTATTTTCCGTATACATGTGGCCTAGCTTGGTGCTATGTCCAGTTGGGGTGATTTTATTTGACAGAGTGATTGGAAGGAGAGCTGGGATGATAGTTTCAGTCATTTGTTTGCTATTTGGAATGGTACAATTCGTGGTAGCAACGTACTTTAACAGCTACATATTACTGTTAGTTGGAAGGTTCATCATGGGGTTTGGATTCGGGTGTTATACTTCAATTGCAGGTGCCTTTATCACAATATGGTTTCAGGACAAAATCACATTTATACTGGGAATTGAGTTTGGAATCGTGAGGTTAGGAGCTGCTACTGGATTAGTGCTACCTCATCTGCTGTATCAGCACATTCCCATATTTGGCAATAATTTACTCAAATTGGCGGCCACTTTCTCAACTGGTGTGATTTTATTGCTAGTTTTATTCATATTTGCTATTATTTTTGTATTTCTACACACGAGGGGTTTAAACCACGATACCATCTCGTCCTCTATAGCAATCAAAACAGTAACTGTGAAGGATTTGAAAGACTTTTCCCTCACATTCTGGCTCACCAGTATCTGTAGCAGTATATACTATTCCGTGTTCCTAATCTATGCTGTAAACTCTCAGATGTTCCTGATAACCAAGTACCGCTTCACTGCTCAACAAGCCAATGTTGCTAACACTTTAGTGTTCATATCTCCGCTACTCTTAAATCCGTTAATTGGGTATATCATTCAGAATGTTGGTTATAATATTTGGTGGGGTATATTCGGTACAATAGCTGGAATGGCGTCAATAGCTCTACTAAACCTCACCAATGGTCACCAATACATCGACTTCATTATTCCATATATGGCATCCATAACATTTGCATTTTCTTATTCATTTTTTTCTATATCGATTACGACCATACCTTCGATTATCATCCAAGAGCATCAGCTGGCAACTGGTTACAGTATTTGGCTCTCTATTGTGAGTATTAGTACATTAACTACATCTGTAACATCTGGTGCTATTATTGATTGCCTTGGTTACATGTGGTTAGAGCTATACTTCATGTACTTGACCTACATAACCCTGTTGATATTAATGTGTGTGGCTGTAATAGCTCATTCCTCTGAGGGTAGTGACAAGCGAGTGAACCAAGCTGGAGCATGGATACAGAAACTAGTTAACAGTCAGGAGTCAAAGAAATAACGAATTTAAATTGCAATAAAGTAAGTGATTAAATGAAGTGATTGTGCTATAATACACTATTGGCTTCATTTTTAATGTTAAAACTTTAATGTTCAAATTGCAATAAAAAAATTATTAAATACATTTGTGGGTGTGGTCAATCATACAGGAGATTATTGCGGGTGAACCCAGGCTTGTTTGGAAGACGTACGTAATAACTTTAATGTACTCATTAAAAAAACCTTTCAACAAATATGAAAGAATTAGTGAATAATTAAACACAGTGTAACAACACCCACGAGTATAAGAATGACTGTCTATTTGAACGGATTCTACAATAACTATTTAAGACATCGTTGAAAATACACGGAACCTACGTACCCACCCCTCATCGATTTGGCTACGTTTTGCTCAAACAGTCTACGGTTCTGTACCAATACTTCTGCAGCATCTATTATGTAAACAAAATATGGTTGAACATATTTAAGATCATATAAGAGGTATAATTGAACTATGTAACGGTACATTAAACATTCTCTCTTTACTATTTACGAAATATCTGTGAGGATTACTAACTAAGCTTATGATAACAACTACACTAACATAGACTCAGTTATAAGTATTTAGTGAGCTAGTGTATATTCCTGCTTCAATGACCGATTTAGATGTGGTTTTGTAATACCGTCACAGCATAAAAGGAATACAATGCTTAGTTTCAATAGCAGAGATAAGCCATAATGGACTACAGTGGAAATTCTCTATTGCGGATATCATTGGGCTAACATAAAGGGTCCTGATCATAGAAGTGTCCTCATATCTGAGGTAGTTTAGTATGGAAATGTGTGTTTTGGGAACTCTAACAGTGTCCTCATTACAGAGGTGTCCTTATTTTAAAGTATCCTGATTACAGAGGTTCCACTGTACAAGTACCAAGACATGCCCACATTCAGATGCTTAATTTACCTTTATTTAATGGATCACTGGCATTTGGTTCCTAATGCATAAAATAATAAATATTCCGATTAATAGGTGTTGATAATTGGTATAGATGGTTGATGAGTAGCTTACTAAGAATAAGAACTGAATTCCATAAATTACTGAATTAACAGTTAAAACAGGTTTCCAGTCTTCCCTGTATACAGTATAAATACGATACAATAAACTTACATACAGCAAACATTGACTTCCTTTACTCTTCTCTTACCTGAGTATGTTTAAACATACGTTTCCTTCTAAATCAATGTTGGGATGGTATACCTAAGGAATTAGATCATTAGATGGGGTTAATTGATGGGGTCAGATGTTGCAATATAAACACATTCACATAGGTATACTCTATTACTGTTGTTGATGATGCCAATCAGTCTAATGTACATGAGTAACAGCAATAGCTGTATCAAACGATTGATGACTCACTTGTGTTTCACATTTTACTTTAGGAGGTTCATGAGGGTAGGCCTGGCCGATCTAATGAAAGCACAGATTGGCTCAATACATGATAATGTATACGGACACACACAATGTATTGGTTACCTTGAAATTAAAAACGAATTTACCATTTTTGTAGAAGCCCTATATAACAATATAAAGTTTGAGCAAGTTGCATGGAAAGAATTATCCCCCCTCCCCTTCCCTCCCTCCCTCCCTCCCTCCCTCCCTCCCTCCCTCCCTCCCTCCCTCCCTCCCTCCCTTTCCCAGTCTCCAGAATAACCTCTCAATAAATGAAGGGTCAGGTGTACAGAGTCTGGTTCGTTTAGTAGTAATTAACGTAATAATGAAGTAATAATGGTATAACAAATGTGGTTTGTATGAGAACAAATCAGAAAATATTAGAGATGGGTGTGGGTTCGATTCACTGACCGAAGGCTATTTTGTTAAGCAAAGACTAGTTTAAAATGATAATACAAAATACAGTATAAAATACATATTTCATGCAGCGTTAAGTATCAAGAGGAGGAGGGACTTCACACCTAGGCCACACCCATCTAATATAATACGTGTCATTATAAGTGTAATAACTAACCTCGTCAGGCATTATGACTAATTTAAAATTGAGGAGGTCGTTGGGATCAGGAAAGTCCATCTGACATGTTTTTGGGAGGTTCAACTCAGCTAAATCTATAGCCATATTTTCAGAGAGATAGTTAATTTAATACAATAATAATAATAATAATAATAATTGTGTTCACCTTTTTGAACTCTTAAATACGCTGCAGTAGATTTCTGGCCTTGTTGCCCTCCTGGCCCGCCATCTTTACCTTGTTGTTTTAGAGAAAACAACTTTATCATTCTCTTCTTCAGGTTTTGCTATCAAGGATGTATTTTTAATTTTGAAAATTACGCTTTTATTTAAATAGAAACATAATAGATTAATAACGGTCAAAATGACTCGGCGTTTTTATAAAAATTGAGTGGGCGAGCTTGTTAAAAGTTAAGTGGGTGGGGCTCAGATTTCTGTAAAATTAATGCAAATCCTTTTATTTCAAACCATATTGCCATGAAAATTTGATCCACTGCATTAAAACTTTTGTAAGACAGAAAATTTCTAGTCCTAGCCTGATATATATATATTTTTAGGATCAATTTTCTTTCTGTAAAGTAAGACAAAACCAGCCTTATAGAACTTGAAAAAGATGATTAGACTAGACTGTACAATTAAAATATCATGCTGGCCTTATCCACAAACTAATTTGGTCACCTTTATACTAGTTAGCATTAGAAGACAGATTTAGATATGACCATCAGCTATATACAACAGTATTCCATAAATAATATCTCTTTTAAGCGTACTATTTTGGCTCACCCAATTAAGTACTTTGTCCCACCCATTTGTAGGTTAGTACTGCTCACCCAAAATAATACCTGGGTGGGAGCAATATACTGGCTGTAATTTTGGTGGGCCAGACAGTAGCTGCATGAGCTGGCTATTATATATTGATGGGTGGGCCAAGACAGTGACTTGGTATATAATATACCCAAGTATTGTTTTGGCCCACCCAATAATTCAAATATTACCTTGGCCCACCCAATATATAGTCTTGGTCCATCCACCCCATATGTAACCAAGTATTGTCTTGGTCCACTTATCAGTAGCCAAATACTGCCAGGCCCCGCCACAACTCAGTGAGTTAATTCTACACTGAATCCTTGCAGTGCAATAACAAAAAAGGGGCTAGAAAAAAACCTAACACTGTAAAAACAAATTTTGAGTTCAATAATAATATTTGTCAAACACAATGCATTGGTACATAGTATAAATACTGATTCACAAGAAACTTGACTAGTTTGTTATTGTATTCAAATATTTAATCAAATCTAGGCCATACAAAGTGCATTTGGTCAATAAATTAAATACTGCATGTGTGTGTCTCAGTTATGACGTGAGTTGATATTGTAAAACTGAGCTGGCAAATACTTTTTAAAGCTACATTGTGTTACAATACTTTACAGATATGATGAGGAATAGATATTTGAATGTGCATGCATGCATGAGCAGGTATACTATGAACCAAGCAACAGCTGCATGTCACTATAGGATCTATAGAATACAGTTGCTACAATCCATAGCTATTATAGTTGTGGTAAGCAGAGTCACTTTGAAGAGGAAAAAGTGCACTGGGTAAGGTGGCAGGGTATGGGAGTCCTTAATCACTCATTGTGGTAATTGTTAAAGTAATTAGCTGACTGGATTTATTATATTATTTTAACAAATTTTTGTGAAATGATTTTCTTTATAGTGATGATATATATCAGATTACTTATAGTTTTTTTTATTGCTTTTTATAACTTGCCCCACTTAAATAGGACCTACATGCACCTCAGCTTCAGTTTGATCCTGAGGCAGCATGTATACAAGAACTATTTTCTTAATACAACTAGTGGTTTCTCTTGGCTCTGCATTGCCAATAATGCTTCAATCATCCATGATTGATGATGATTTTACAATGGACTACTTGCCTAGTGATGACTTAGAACTGATTGATGACAATGATTTAAATAACTCCACTCGGACTGACTGCTTCGGTAATTTTACTTGCATTTACCAGGACCTTGAGTTAGGATTGATGTCCTCGAAAGACTTTGATAACTTTTCCAAGGCATTTTTACTGAATGTCCATGGACACCCAACATTCGTGTATGATCAGTGTCAATGTTTCATGGTTCACATGTGATGATAATGCTACTACCCGCAACTTTTTCAATGAAAAAACTGACAATAATGATGCTATATTTGTCTGGGGTAGATCCCCTGTAGATGCTCTTTTTGGCCCTGTTCAAGAAGCCTTCCACTTTGGTGCATTTGATCCTTTTATAGTGTTTGGATCGATAATAGTGGACAAATTTTTGAGAATAGACTACAAAAAAAGGAGGGATGCTTTACTACCTTGGTTAAGTGTCGATTATCCAGCAGTTTCAATTTCCTTGGAGACAGACTGCTTTAATACTAATATTAGTGGAGAAGACAAAACAAAAGAACTCAAACTCAATATTGCCATAGTTTTGTTACAGCTATTTCGAAAGGTACATATTATGCGTGATATGGTAATTAATGTTAATGTAGTGCACCATATGATATATTCAATGCATGTATACTAATAAACTCATTGTTTAGCTATATAGTCACAATGTAATTTGTGCATATTTATTCAATAAACTCAGTTTGCTATATGTACATGTAGTATCATATATATAGCCTGGCACTAAAAACATTGTACTCTGTTTTATATAGTCTCAAAAATTGGCATCTAGAAATCAAATTCCTTTTCATGATGGTCATGTAGTACATTATGAAGATACCGATGTTCTTCTATGGATAGCCATATCACTACACGGTTGTGTAGTTCTTTTGTCATGTCTGATTGTACTTGGAGGATTGAATTTCTTTTTTGATAATGTGATTAAAAACATTAATAAATGGAGAGAATTAGGGAAAATCCAAAATTGTGATAGTATATATTGTGCCTGTGGAATTCTCGTTCTTCTTCATGCTATTTTCTCGGGTGTCATGATTGGATTTTTCCTTTACTACTATTCTAAGCCAGAAAAAGAATATAGAAAAATATTTGGCTCAGGTAAAGGCTTGTTCTATGCTGAACTTGTTGTTATCATTTTGCTGTTACTAGTATCACTTTTGTGTGGTGGCTGTTTCAGTTGTATATTTTTTTTAATCAAAAACACGTGCTGCATAAAACAGAGCAACCCTAACCATGACCCTACCCCTAAGTGTACAAAAATGGCTATAAGATCAGTATACAATGGTATTGGTGTTTGCCTGTGGATTGCAATCCAACAATTGGTTCCTTTGACAATTCGTGCTGTAATTGCTCCATTGGCCACTCTCGCCCTCATGATACAATATATATGTACACTTGTCATTACTGTGATTGTGGGATTGATACTTGTCACACTAATAGCTGATTGCCTCTTTGAAAAATGCAAATGTAACAATACCAATTCATCAGGCAATACCGAGGGCAATATTGATGAACCCCAGCACAACACAGGCAACTGTAAACAATGTTGTATGGATTTAGTTGATCGCTGTAAGAATTTAATCAAATGTTGCTATGAGGAGTTAGCCAAATCCTCTGAAAACTTAGCCAAATCCTCTGAAAAGTTAGCCGAATCCAGTGAGAAGTTAGCCAAATCCTGCATATGTGAGTGTTTAGCAAAATACTGGAAGCACTATGTCGTTGTCAGCATATTGTTTCTTTGTTTCATATTTTTCACCTGTTTCACTCTACTAAGTGGAGTTGGAGTATTCCTAGGTATTGAAACAATCGCCATAACCGGAGTGTTTATCTCTATCACTGTCAGCATTGTGGGAGGTATTGCAACACATTACATCAATAAAGAATGTAATGGCAAGAACAGATAGACAACAGTACAAATACGAATACAAATACAAATACACCCAATACAAATACGAATACAAATACGAATACACCCAATGATGATACAGCTCAGGATAATACACCCAATGATGATACACATCATGATACAGCTCAGGATAATACACCCAATGATGATACACATCATGATACAGCTCAGGATAATACACCCAAGGATGATACACATCATGATGATACATCAGCTAAGGATGGTACATCCAATCATGATAAACCAAAGGAAGATTCAGCCTTGCTCACTGCTGATCAATAGCCTTGAAACTGGGGATGAGACCTAATTATATTAAACTATTATATATTTACTTCATCAGTATCATAGATTCTGTGGTGATGAGGTTTAAACGGTTTCATATTGAGTTTAGCTAGACCTAATCTTTATTTTTCATTTATGACTGAGTTGTTACAATTATTGTTAACCATTAGGCCACTTTTTCGGGCATGCAGCAGTTTATAATTATATGCCATGTTGTATTTTGAGCTGTTCAGTGCTATATAATAGATTAGACCTAATTTAATTTTGACAAATATCCCTCAGCATATAATGCAGGACTCACGCTATATCAGTACCAGATGGATAGGCTAGTGGCAATGTTGTAATTAACAAGATAATCTCAATTATACAAGCTATATTATTACATTTTATACAAGGGAAATATTTAATTACTGTGGCATGCATGATCCAAGTTCTATAGATCTAATCCGCCAGCTTTTGGCAATGATCA
>JAYJLX010065275.1:0-12416 GCA_036873525.1 Chalinula nematifera | reverse complement strand
ATACTGTATGTGATTGATGCAATCTCAATGATCAAGTCAGTGTGTCTAAACATACCTGGCTAGGTGAGAGTTTTGCTGTAATATATATAGTAGCACATGCACATCTTTAAGTGAGTGGACTTAGGTAGATTTAAACAACAATAGCTCTATGTACTGCAGAGAATTTGAGTGGGAGTTAAATTAAGTGGGTGGGGCTAAGCATAAACTGGCCGGCTATTTTTCCTGAATCATCAAATCTATGTCTTTAGGGATGGAGGAAAAATTGGAGTTCAAAGTGATTATCATTGGTAGTAATGGAGTAGGGAAGAAGACTTTACTGAATAAACTGGAGGAGCTATTAGGAGCAGATCAGCCACAATCTAGTCATAGTAGGGAACATAAGTCTACTTTAATAGGAGAGGATATTTTTTATAAAATAATTCAATACACTCTATATGGCCATGAAATAGTGGTGAGTTTATTAAGCATCAAGTTATATTATTCTACTTGGTTCAATGCTTAACTATGTAGTACTGTATACATGAGTTGTGCATTGTAGTTTTTGTAAGGCTATACTACTAAGTGGAGTTGGAGTATTCCATATACACTATTATACAGTTCTATACTGTATGTGATTGATGCAATTATGGGGCCAGCTTAAAAAAAACTATTTGCATGACCATATAACCTGTTTGATCAGTCAAAGCTGGCAGCTATATGGTATTTTTTTTCCTTTGGTCAATTCTCTTGGCCAGAGAATTAATAGAGCTGTACTTTTAATTAAACTGATAGTTTAGTTACATGGGCACATATATACTATAATAGGAGTATAATGCACCCTTGGTATAATATATTATGTTTAGGTACATCTGTATGCATGTCCTGCTGAAGAGAGACTGCGTTCAAGGAACATAAGCCATCTGTACCATAAAGTTGATGGTATATTGTTGCTCTACAGTGTTGAAGAGGAAGCCAGTTATGTTAATTTAAGTACTTGGGTTGAGGAATGCAAGCAATATTTGAATCCCAGACCATGCCAAATCTTGTGGGCATTTGTTGGCAATAAAATTGATCGTCCAGCTGAACTAATACATGGATATTCGTCCTGGTCAGATAAAAGCCAGTGGGTTAGTGAGGAACAAGGACGCTTTGACCTTCCTCCAGAATCTCTGGTAAACCATGGCTTTGTCTCTGCATTGGAAGGTACGCATGTTCTTAACTTGTGGCAGAGTATTGTGGAAAAGCTGTACATTAATTATGAACTGAAGCTGACTAAGGACATTCGAGGCAACGAAAGACAGCCTACTATCTCACTAGTACCCAAACCAGTTGGACCAAGACCAAGGCAGAAATGCTGACTAGACTATAATTTTATATAGATAGTCTTGTCTAGTCATATTTTACTCAATTACTATGTCTTTTGCTAAATCAACTGAACAAAGGAGGTGTGGCTCAAATAGCACACAAAAAAAAAAGGGGGGGGGGAGTGGCTCACCTCAAATATGGCTGGAATATATGGTCATGTATACAAGATCATTATATTGGGCGATACTGGCGTGGGAAAGACGACACTGTTTCACAGAATACTATTTGACGAATACTTAGACACATCGAAGAAAACTGGAAGAACATTTGGCATGGATTGCTTTGAAAAGACTGTACATAACGTTTTGGGGGAAGATGTTAGGGTTAGTTGACAAGCATAAAGTCAGTTACTATAGCTTAAAGCATCCATATAGCTAACGATCTATGTCCAAATATATACGTGATTGTTTATTATATTCAAATGATTATTTGTAGATAAATCTCCATGATTCCCAGGGAATGGCCGTGGACCGAAATCACTTCTTAACACAGGACACAGACAACCTGTTCCGTAGAGCAGATGCTGTGATACTAGTGTACAGTATGGAAGACCACGACACATTTGATAGGCTACCGTATTATGCTAAGGAATGTGCAAGTAATATTTGGGGCTCAGCGAATGAGGTCGTGTGGGCATTGATTGGCAATAAGAGTGACTTACACTGTGAAGGGATTGCCCCTGAGAGATTAGATGATTACTGTGATACTCTCAGAACCCAACTTAACTATACTCTATCAGCCAAAACTGGCGATAACGTGAAGAACATTTTCAAAGAAATCGTTGAAGCTTTACATGAACGCAAAATGAAGCTAGCATTAAACGGCCGCAAAGGAAGAGAATCCTTCTCTCTTACATCGCACGGTAATTCAGGTATCAAGAATTGCTGCTAGTAGACTGGCTATAGTATAACTATATTAATTTTTATATCATTTTCTATTTTTATACAATTGCCGACTTTATCATAGCTAGCCTACACTAACGCTATCCGTGAGAGTATAAGACTTGAGCTCAATGTATATGCTCTTCTGCATTTATTACGTCATAACATTAGCTTAGCATCATTCAGTACTGTGACACTCTGACACATGCTAGGGTATTCTTAGTTGTGGGTTTATGTTACAGGACTATAAACAGTATACCACAACCAGACACCATTGATTGATGGAAATTCACAAATTAAAATGCTTATATAAAAACACTGTAGTGGCTTTACTAAAGGTGAGGCAGATTAATTAAATTATTTAGGGGGAGTGGCTCCAACCAATAGACTACTCGACTGTCAACAACATCAATGGCATCTGGTGCCGGGTCCTTCTCGTATAAAGCTATCATTATAGGGAATAGCGGAGTTGGCAAGACAACGTTGTTTCACAGGCTGCTATTCGATACGTTTGTGGATACGTCGACGAGAACAAACGATGCAGGGATTCTATTGGATTGCTATGAAAAGAATGTCAATTTATCTGGGGAAGAAATTAAAGTAAGCCGGTCCGTTTAATATCAATTGTTAGTACAACTGTATAAGCCGTATTGTAGCAGTGGGGGGATTTTATTCAATACTGTATACAATACAGCTAGATCTAGGCTTCAGTAGATCTATACACTAGCCGATTACTGTAGAGTCAGGCTTCACAGCTGTTTTCACTAGGATCCTACCCACTAGCTAGAGCACTGACTTACCAGTAGACTATAACTAGCCAGTATGTGTATAGAATACACTATAGCAGTTACATACGGTTATTACCATTTCACTATACATGGGTCTCCATGGTATTGATTATATGATTATAATGCTATAGCTGAGACTATATTAGTTGTGCCTCCTGAGACCACAGTTTATATAACCTGTTCTGTTATTTCAGGTGCATTACACAATAATTATGCTGAACTATTGTTAGTATTATTGTTATTATTATAATTGCAGATAGATTTACATGACTGTCAAGGTAGAGAGCGGTTCAGAACTCGTAACATTAACAACCTGTACCATAGAGCTGATGTTGTATTACTGACATTTAGTATAGTGGATATATCATCATTTGAAGACCTGACTACATGGATTCAGGAGTGTAAAGACAATATATGGGGTTCATCGGTACAGCAATTGGTCTGGGCAGTGATTGCAAATAAATCAGATCTATCGTGTAGTGAAGTGGACACAGAGAGGATACAGGGACTCTGTGACTTACTGGGAACAACTCATGTATTTTATGTGTCGGCCAAAACAGGCAATAATGTGCAGAATTCATTTAAAAAGATAATCACAGCCTTGCATGAGCAACGCAAATCAGCAAGTTTGCAAAAGAAAAGTTCAATCGTGCTGGACAACCGTCATAAAAATAAGCATCACCAATGTTGTATATCTAGTAATTAATTATATTACAATTGTATTTTTTTTTTTAATAAATCTAGTGGTATTATTATTTTATTTTGACAATGAAACCAACATCAGACCACATGATCCACTATTATTGCTGATTTATAGTTTATACAGTGGCATTATACACACACACACACATGATGATAACTTTGAAATACATGATTCAACAACTGCTTTAGCTGAGCTGCATTATGGTTAACAGAAACAGTACAAGTACTATTGTTCGTGGAATTCTGAGCATACCGTAGTTTATATGATCAATAAAACTGCAATTAGCCTAATACTCTATGGTATGATGAATGACATGAAATGACATGCATGACTAGAGTCTACTAGTTTGGCGACTAGTGCATGCGTATTATTACTATAGCAACTGTGCTGAAGTGCCTGGCAATATATATGTATTACATACCATATCAACTGTATAACTAAAATTCTAGGTATATAGAAATTAGAACACTTAAATAAAACAATGCTAATGATCAATTATAAAAAATATTGGGGATTAGACTATGCTGTAATATAACAATAAACATTATAACAAAGTATAGGATGCCAGCTATAGCTTGGGGGTCGGAGTCAAACTGGTAATAATTCATAAATATCTTATAAGCTACGTTATAGTATTTACTTCAAGTGCTAGCGAGGGGGTTGGGAATATCATCAGCTGGTGTTGGTTCAGGTTGCTGTTGCTGTTGTACATAACACTTGCTAAGGGTAACTAACTTGTTGTTCTCTAATCTGATTGGTCGTCCTGTGATCCCACGGTGAGCTTTGATCAACATTTTGACAGTGGCAAACTTCTCTCCATCCTCCTCTCCCAGGAAATATTTTCCGTTTATTTCAGATATCTTCCATCGTAAGTGGTCCCCCTGGAAGTATACCAGGAGTACATAGGGTGCTCCTGGGGGTGCGGTTGGGTTATCGTACAATAAATATGCTCCCTCAATATTTTGAGATGTTTCTTGCAAGCGAGTCTTAGCATCACTATCTGATATTTTCCCATGGTACCATTTCTTCTTATTGAGTTGCTGATCATTTTCTTCCTTACTTTCTTTATTTGGTTTGCTGTTTACTTCTCTCTCCTCCTCGACTTGGTCAGGTGAAATTATCTTTGCATGCCTCGGATACCATATGTACTGCTTCTTATGCAAGTTGAAACGCTCATTTGGGTTTGCACAAGTTCCTGGGGAAGTCAGTTGGTGCTCCTCAGAACTGTATGCTATGACCAGGTCAATGACCCGACTAAATTTGGGTGCCTTGGTCTGATCGGCGGGATCTTCAGCTCCGTGCAGGAAGAACTCACCATTGAATGAAGAGATTTTGTAGCGCAGTATCTCTTCTTTATAGTAAACTAGCAATTTGTAAGGTGCATCGCTCATATCCGGATTGTTGTAGACCATGAATGAACCGTTTTGGAACGATTTATTGTTCTTGGCACCTCTGTGAACATTTTTACAAGTTAGCTCGGCCTTGTCATCGTCAATCATTCCGTGGTACCATCCTCGTCTCATCCTGTTCAATTGGTACGCGTTAGATTGTTTGCTGGAGTCGTTCCCCATTCTGGCAAGCTAACTAGCCCGACTGCTGAGGTGAAAATAACTAAAAATAATTAAAACTTAATTATTAAAGAAAATTCCAAACATTCCATAATTATGATAAAATATTAATTAAATGGCTAATAGACCCTATAATAATGGGAATATAACAATTGATAACTGTGTATATAACTATATTAAAGATGAGAATGATATTGAATGCGTCAATATATTATACATAGTGTTGTATGATTACTTTTCTAAGCAAACGTATGATTTACTGAGAGTGACGAGTCTGCCGTCATCCATCTTGATGGGTCTTCCCAGTACTCCTCTGTGTGCCTTGACCAGGTCCTTAACACTCTTGTATTTAATGGCAGTGGGTGTATCCTCACCCAATACATACTTGATGGTATTGCTGCTTTCACTGTCTCCTGTGGCAATGGTCTCGGTTATCTTCCATCGCAGTATCTGACCCTCGTGGTAAACCAATAGTATGTAGTTCCCAAATTCCTGCGGATGGGCGTAGACCAGGTACGAACCATTAATACCCTTCCCTCCTTCAGAGAGTCGATATCTGGCCTCTTCATTAGTTATATCACCGTGATACCACAACTTATCGCTGAGCTCACTTACATTGATCTCACGCATGGTCTCAACGCCCCTAGTCAGACCTGGTTTCCTTAGGATAATCTTCTTTCCATTAGGTAGTTTAATAGGAGAAGTCTGTGCTGTTTTGATCAATTCTTCCACTGTTCTATAACCGTAATCACCCGGCTGTTGCCCCAAACCATCCTTTCCCAATAGTATATATGTATCACGAATCGAAGGCTGTATACTCATTCGAATGAATACACCATAATCATAGACCAGTAGTGTATAATGTCCTGGTTTAGCACTAGGGTTACAATAGACTATGAACAGTCCGTTATTCTCATCACTGGCCGCTGCATCACCACTGCATGCTGAACTGGTATTATCCTGTATCACTTGACGTAGCCTGGTCTCAGCCTCCTTGTCTGATACCCTTCCATGGAACCATCTCATCTTCACCAGATGATCACTGATGGGGAGCAGAGGGATCTTCTCATTCTTCTTCTCTGATGGTTTCCCAAAACAGTTCCTACAGCAACAAAGAAGAGATCCCATAACAACACACAATGTTTAATAATTTTTTTTTAATTAATTTGAATATAACAGTTAGTCAACTGCCTATCCTAGTACACAAACCAAACATTTCCTCTGACATTAAAAATAAACTACACCGTGTTTATATATAGTAACCCTAGCCCATTAGAATCTGCATACATATATGTAGTGTTTAGCTAATGTATTGTACAGCTAATCAACATATTACATATTTAAATACAAGTGAGAGCAAGTAATCAATTATATCTATTGGCATATTCACTGCTGTATATGTGTGTACAGCTCACTATAACTATAGTCTGGGGACCAGTCCCTTCATAACAAGGGTCTGGCTAAATATGTACACACAACTTATCACCGTAAAATGAGCTACACTTTGGTTCAGCAAAAACCAGCGCCGATTCTATGCTTCGATATGAAGCAGTGTTCATCTTGTAGCAGGCTATAGGTTCGTGATATCGTGCTAGAAGCTGCATACTCATAAAGTAATACTATATATATAGTATGATGTACTATATGTCTAGTCTATGTTTCTATCAGCTGATAAGCTTCTCCCTCATCATAATTACAAGCTCATTCCCACATGGACTCCTCCCACGTATTTTAGCCCCTCCCCTCACCAACATGGATGTCATACCACCCTCTCCTTACCTTAGAGTACTGCTTGCTTTCCTCTCTAAACCTGATAAACTCAAGACAGCTGTCAGGATGGTTAGATATTGGATGGACCATAACACACCTCATGGCACATCATCACACCCTCCATCACCCTATACCAGAGTGCCAGGGGGTGTGGCCAGCTGTTGCAATAGAGTAATACCAGTTATACCACCACAGCATCCATTACTGACAATAAACCAACGTGGTGTTGTTATTGATAGTCAAACAATATGCAAGGACTTCCATTGGACATGCGTGCTACAGCAGATGAATAGTACACGGGTTATGCTGGATGAGAACAACAACCTCAAGTAATTGAATATTATCTAGAGAGGGGGAAGAGGGAAGGGAGAGACAATAAGGGTGGGAAAGGGAAGGGAAAGGTGATAAGGGAAAGGGAAGGAGGAAGGGGAGAGCTGGGAGAAGAGAGAGGAGCCGGGTGACTAATGATAGATCTTTATTGCATTGATAATTATTTAGGTTTCTACCATTTATTTTGACTTTGCCACTTTTAACCCAACAAAACTTCCTTCTCCTCGTTATTGAATTCATTCGTTCAATACCAATACAGAGTCTAGTGAAGTTTATGTCTGTAATGAATGATCGCAAGGATTGTACAGCTGGAACATGGCTAGAATATCTATTGGAGAAGCTAAACCATTTAATATTAGTTGATACCCCCGCTACTGAGGAAGGAATTGCTGATGATTGCCTTTTGTTTGATAAAAGTCTACTTCATAAACTATCAAGTAACTTTGGCATTTCCAAACCCATTCCGACTACAACAGGCTCTACTAATCATCATGATGAGAGTCGTTTCAGAGAACCACAAGCAACAACCTCTTCTAACTTATCAACAAGATTAGCAACCAAACGAACATATCAAGATGATGACAATGATCAAAGACCAGTAGTTGATGCAACTAATAATCGTAAGTTAGAGTGTACCATATAATATGTATAAATGCATGATTATGCCCCACCCCCTCTTCCCTTGCCCCTCCCCCAATATTGTGATGAAGTGCTTGTATTAATTTCATAGCGTTGAATCCATCAAAAGTCCCTCGTCTTGATCTGACCGCTGATGATGCAGAATATATTACTGAAACAGAGGTGGAAGAGCTAATGATGTCCTCTGATGATGATGATGATATCACTCGTAGTATAATGGAGACCAGCACTGAGGCAACCATTATAACAGAAACAGAGGAAGAACAGGAGCAGCAGAGTATTCATGATTCATTGATAGGGTTATTAACAATAGCTATACTACCCGCCATTACTGGTTTATTAATGGATGCCTAAGGTTGCAACATGTTGAATGCAATATTCAAGCAACATTGGTTTACCTTCAACAAACATCAAAGAAAATCAAAATGTTGCCTGAAGTTGACTGATGCTCAACTTCAGGCAACATTTCCATTTCCTTTGATTTTTATTTGAAGGTAACAATGTTGCATTCAACATGTTGCGCCGCTGTCTCGTGTATGTTGGTCAGTGTTAATACTGATATTATACATGTACCAATATGTACCAAGTATTATGTTTAATTGTTCTTATAGAGTAACAATGGAGGAAACATCGATTCAGGATAATACAAAGGTCATTATAAATAAAGAGCTGTATAATAGTGTATATGGTATTATAATAATAATTAATTGATCCTTTGCTTATAATAGTATTGTGAATTACTCGATAAATGGAAGGATGGATTGGTCAGTGTTCATTATATTGTATAATAGTAATTAACTACCAATACGATGTATAACATTATACTGTGTTTTATATTTTATAGTGTTGCCCACAATGTGATTTTGATGATGTAATCACGTCTGGCCAAGTAAGCTAATTATACTATTCATAGGCTATGAATAATTTATGTTATTAATTTGTAGTTGACCTCATTCGCCAAAGTAGCAGCTGTTGAAACATATTCTAATAGTGGAATTGAATCTATTGCAGCAAATGTTAGAATATATTATACACACAGTAATGTTCAGTAATGTTCATTGACAACTTCATTTGTTCATAGTTGTTTGATTCAAAAGCTGATGTCAACCACTTCGACTTGACAAACTACTTTAAAGAATTGCTTGTAAATAAGGTGGTGTATTATCAGTACTGTTCAATATTATAGTACGTGTACAGCTCAAGTATAATTTACTAAGGCTGTGTATTTGTTATTTGTATTAGATGGTCAGTATTAATGGGACCCTTCCCCGTAGTCTGACATCATTAATCACTAATCTGTTTGAGAAACATTCGTTTTCATTCGTCGAAGGATTTCTACCATCGTATATGTGTCACGATAAATTTGGTAACTTTATAATCATTAGTTTTATCCGTTACCTGTTATACCATTAATAACATCATATTTATTAGCGTCCAATCACAGTAGCTTTGTATGTAAGTTAATCAAGAGTTCGTTATCAGAGGATCAGAGGACCCGTCTGTGGGTGTAAGCTAGAAATATATTGTAATCATTATACTTCCCTCATATAAATTATGTATAATACAGGAATTTAACACCATTGAGTGATATAACAGGTATAATATACCCCATGCCTTGTACTATATATATATATGCATGCTGTCTATTTATAAGTGTCGACGTCAGCTGCTGACTCTGCAGGACAGCTAGTTTGGAGTGATCATTTGCTAAATTGTGTAATCATTTTGATTGACAAGGCTAGTATTCTAAGTGTCATGTGATGTTTATACTAGCTATAGCAGCTATAGCTGGGTATGTATATTTATAGTAGTCAGCATGCTGACTGTTCCCATGTCAGTGTGATATATGGCTTGTCCCAACATTGAGTATATGTCAGGTGTGCAATGTGTGACCTCGAGGTATATATACATAGTACAGTTTATCAGTGGTACAAACTATATAGTAGAGTACATGTATGTGTATATATATATATAGTATTATGTGTATGTATGTGTTGTGTCTTATTATGATAGGTACATTAGTTTATGATTTTGATATGTTTTCTATTCCAGGGCATTATTGTAGGTCATCACAACTTCATTAACTCGCTGACACTAAACGCACTACATCACAACCAAAACCAACAGTTTGTCAAATGTTTGTCGTCATTGGTTACCAAATATGGGGAATCAATAAAGGTTATAAAAATTGTAATGGGTGCGCTGGGGATATAGATGTATTAATTATTCGTATTATTTTATCTGAAGGTTTTAGGAGTGAAGAATGATCTTGTAAAGATCGTCAATGGAATCAAGATTGCTCCAATGAAATCAAAAATATTAAAGCAATTGGAGTCATTGTAATAACAATTAAATAAGAATAATTTTATATTATTGAGACTGAACGTACATACACACACAAGAAACAAATTTTATTAAAAAAATTATAAAATCAATTATCAACAGCGTATACATACGATTTACTAAGGGTTATTGTTCCTCCAGTCTGTAGCTTTATGGGCTTTCCTGTTAAACCTCTATGAGCTTTGACTAGTTCTCTAAGTGTTGGGTACTTGACCACGCCCTTTCCATCCTCTCCCAGTATAAACATACCGTCCTTTTTCTGTATTTTCCAACGTAGAACAGATCTTTTGTGCATTACTATCAGAATATACTGGCCCCTCAGTTTAGGGTTATCGTAGACTAAATATGACCCATCGTTTCCCTGAGACCCTGCTTTCAAACGGTATTCTGCCTCGTCGTTAGATATTTTACCGTGATACCATCTTTTGTCGGTAGGCTCGCCCTCTACTTCTCGAGTACGTTCGTATTCGTTGGGGTCAGCTGACGGTATTAAATGAACACGTTCGTCCTCTCCACTAAAGCAGCTTATGCTCTTCCCCATCGATGTCGATGCAGCTTCAATCGAGCGGCTTCAATCACAATCAGCCTGTGTTCAAAATTATTCCCAACCTCCCACGCCCATTTTTTGGATGGGCGTGGCAGTAGATCTAGACACAAATTAATAATTAACCCACACTCATCTCTCACCTTCTATTAGATGACATTCAGCAAGTTAACTAAGTTAAACTAATGGTAAGTATCATTATGCATTTGTATCGTCTTGGACTCCTAGTAACCACTAGACGCCTAGTACTAGACTATTCTTTTTTTTGTTTTAATATTAAACTATCAAAAAAAAAAATACAGCAAATGGGGAACATTATTTTAAAGTTTACATTTTATCAGCATTACTTGAGGGGGGCTAGGGGCGGATCACATACGATTTACTAAGAGTAACTAATTGTTCGGTTTCTGCCAATCGTATTGGCGTTCCTGTCATGCCCCGATGGGCCTTCACCAGTTCCTTAACCGATTCGTATTTTGTTGCGTCATCTTTGTCTTCTCCTAGGATGTACTTGTTGTCAGATGTTTTGGAAATTTTCCAGCGATACAATTTACCCTTGAAGTAAACCAACAGCATGTAGTTACCGGGCTCTCGCTGATGATCGTATACCAGATAAGAGCCATCAATGCCTTGGGCACCAGCATTTAATCGGGCATCAGCTTCATCAGGGGATATACTACCGTGGTACCATTGCTTATGGCTTGGATCTTGCTTATCACCCGAATCTTTATCTGTAACGGCAATTTTTGAGACTTTTGCCTTTTTGAGACAGAATGATACTCCTTCATATTCTATTTTACTCCCAGTCACTCCGCGATGAGCTTTAATCAGCTCTCTTACTGATCCACAGTCCTTCTTGCCTCCTTCCAGGGAATACAATTGCCTCTCATTTCTGTATATCTTAAGCTTCACTATGGAGTCCCGGTTGATATAGACCAGTAGTATATAGCCATCATCCTGAGTAGGATCATCGTACACCAAATATGAATATGGCGAGTCCTGTGCTTTCTCTCGCAGTCTCATTTCAGCATCACTATCCGATATCTTTCCGTAATACCACTCCTTATCCTCCAACTCGTTGGACGGTTGCTGCTGCTCGGGTGTTTCAGGAGTAGCCTGCATTGAAGATTTTGACGTCCGAGTCGACCGAGGAGCCGACGTCGTCTCCGCTGGTGGTCTGTACGCGGATTTAGTCGGCTCGTTCCTTTTGGCAGGCTGTTCTTTCTGTTTGACCTGATCATTCAATAATGGTATTCTGTCATCTTGCTCTTTACAACAGGGAAAACAGGGACAACAGGGAAAACAGGGACAACAGGGAAAACAGCGAGGAAAACAGGGACAACAGGAATTGAGACAGGAACAACAGGAACCCATAGTCTCTGTTAATCGTCAATTTTCTGGTGATTGGCTGTGAAAGTGTTGCAAACGCCAAGCGCTTGCAAAAGACAAGGAAAGAAAGCGAGGTAAAAAAAAAAAAAAGGCAAACGTAAAAAGACCTCTGTATAA
>JAYJLX010065164.1:11175-27927 GCA_036873525.1 Chalinula nematifera | reverse complement strand
CACTTCTAGTGTGTGTTAACTCGTTGTGTTCTATACTGTAATAGTTGTAAAGCTTTAACTATTGATTTGGTCACTTCTAGTGTGTGTTAACTCGTTGTGTTCTATACTGTAATAGTTGTAAAGCTTTAACTATTGATTTGGTCACTTCTAGTGTGTGTTAACTCGTTGTGTTCTATACTGTAATAGTTGTAAAGCTTTAACTATTGATTTGGTCACTTCATGTGTGTGTTAACTCGTTGTGTTCTATACCGTATTATTCGTAAAGCTTTAACTATTGAGTTAGTAACTTCAGTGTGTCGTAATTTGTTGTGCTCTGTGTTGTATCACTTGTATCGCTTTACTATTGACTCAGGAGTGGGTTCCATTCCGTGTCTAGTTTGTTTTGTCTTGTTTTTCCTAACTGTGGGTTATAATTGTCGTCTGGTTTTTAAAATGTTTTGTTTACATGTGTAATGTGACTTAAAGGTTATTGTGTGGTTGTATAAAACAGTTACTGTACATGTAGCTGATATTATGTACGCAGCTATTGTCACCAGTAGAAGAACCTGGTGCATATACATACATGTATTACATATACATGTACATACATGTACATGTGTACTTTTATAAGCTACCATGTTTATTTTATAATTTTTTATACTTTAAATAGAACTTCAAGGTTTATTACAAATCTGATCACGTGGATTTTTTTTCAACAAATCGTAGTATATTCACATAGTAAGTTATACGTTTTTTTTTTCTTTAATATTGTGATGATGTAGTGTTTAAATTAAATAGAACTGCAAGTAGGAAGTGTTGTCGATCCTCGCTAAAGATTTAAAGAATACATTAGAAAGTTGTTGTGCTGTAATCATGTGATCACGTGTGCTTTAAATAGAACTACAAACTATATCCAATCCATTTTGCCTATAGGATGTGGTGTTACAAAGACTGTGTAAGTCACTAGTATTATCATTTTGTGTTTTAATATTATACTGTTGTCTGTTTATTTCAGTCGGCAGTAACAAGGATATTGTACACGTAAGTCAAGTTTTATTTTATTCATGTGTTGTGATTGTGCTATTTACAGTTTTAATTTAGTAATATAGGACTGATCACCGGTTCAATCATCAAAAAAGTATGTGAATGCAAGTTACCTGTGTTTCATTTTGTTGAGTTACCTTTGGTCTTTAAAATAGAAATATCCAGCTCTTAATTCATTCGTAACAGCAATCGATAGTGGCTTATAATTGTGAGTTTATTTTTTAGTTCTATACACTACTACTCTTTCACTGTATTATATATTTTACATTTTATACCATCCAGGTTGAAAGAATGAATGGCAATGAAGTTATCCTAAACTAACCCTAACCCCACCCCTCACTATTGTATAGAATAATACACTTTAAGACCCCAAACAATCATGTCTTATAAAATTATAACTGTGTAATATTTTTTTATGTCATGTATTTTTTAATTTTACTTTGATTTGTAATAATTATTGATTTTTATTATAAAAAAATAATTACATTTTTGATTTAATTCTTGGGAGGGTTTAAAATTTATACCTAGCAATTAGCATAAAGCAGGAGACGACCGTTTTATACCACTTTAATTAATTTGGTATAAAGTTTAAACCTTTGTTTTAGCAGTGTTAATATGCTGCATATCGGGCCGCATCAAGTGAACTATGATGCAGAGTTTGGTCTCCACCCATCAATTCTTTGGGCAGTCTGGACTTAGGGAAAACTTATAAACACATTCTTACATAATTATTTGCAGCCTTTCAGATTGCAGTATTCACGTTTTTGATTTTGGTACACCCATTTATAATTATCATGTGATCATGATCACTAAAAACGATCGATTGATTACTGCCATATAGCAGAAACTATAATGGAGATGCATAGGTATAGGAAGGGGGGGGCTCGGGCAAGGGCAGTATATAACCAATATATACCCCAAACAGGGGTGGTATATTAGATTTATTCCATGTATTGCCCTTCTTCAAACTCCGGTTACTGTGATTTTACTTCAATGTTTTACATCTGCTTTCTGACACCAGACACCAAGTTTTTAATGAGATTCATAGTTTGTTTAGCTATTGTAAGTCCCAGAAAGTAGACTATATATGAAATTATATGAAAGGGCAAAGGACAGGAAGCTAATTTGAACAGCGGGCTAGCTGTTGCACTTTAATTGTAGTAATTTAGTAATCTGCATGCCCTTATTAAAT
This sequence comes from Chalinula nematifera, assembly GCA_036873525.1. Classification (NCBI taxonomy): domain Eukaryota; kingdom Metazoa; phylum Porifera; class Demospongiae; order Haplosclerida; family Chalinidae; genus Chalinula; species Chalinula nematifera. The sequence continues at coordinate 25,712 of JAYJLX010065164.1, read as the reverse complement.
TAGTCTATATATACTGTCTGACCGTCATGAATCATTTGTTTTTTTCATTTATTTCTCGTTGTGGCCTGAAAAGTCATGCCATCCATATGCAGGTGATAGAGAATTACAATAAGTGCCATCATGCAGTACATTGGCTGACTTGTGATTAAGTTGTTGAATTTTCACCAGCGCAGGCAATTGAACGACTCATGCATGCATGCATGCAAATCCAATGCTGGACTGCATGCGCACTATATAGGATATTATATGGCCAATAGCGCCATGCAGGTATGGCTATATATTCTTAACTTATACCCTTAATGTGCGATCAATCAATGCAAGCACTATAGCTGATCAAACAGTGTATAGGCAAATTCGCAGATGTGCCTGAATCCTCATGCGTGCCGTTTGTTGTTTTAAAATGTATTATAGATCTATATAGCGCATATCCTGCGCATAATATATGCATAAAGTCAATTAAACCCTATATATAGGGATGTAGCTGTCATGTATATAACAAAACCGTTAACATTTGTTAATTTCTATCTGAGCTCAGTGGTATACGGCATGCGCTTATTTATATATCTATATACTGTAGTGTATATACCTGCATGAGCTTCATGGAATGGATTGCCGGCATGCACTAATGCATATATACTTGCCAATGCATGTTTCATATATGTGTAAACATGATCTCATGTACTATGTATATAAGGACTCTGCTGTCACCAACCCAAAATTCTCAGCCAGTGATATAGGTGCAAACTAACAAACCGTGCACTTAATAGATAATGATAAATTTCACTTATGCTACATGAGCTGGCATGCCCATAAGGAATTTACTCTGTCTTTAATAATTAAATAGACCTGCCTTCACAGGTGTTTATTGTGTTTCATAATACTTTCATCATGAGTATGAACCCATGCACAATTATATTAAAGTATGATTGTTCTGTGCATGGCCATGTCCTGACTCGCCCTGCATCATGTGCAGTATAAAGTATGAGTGCCAGCAGATGAAAAGAGAATTACATTAAGGTGCCATCATTATTGGCTGACTTGTATAGATCTAATTATAAGTTATTGAATTCGTTTCATGATTGAACGAGCTCGTACATGCATGAATACCATTATATGCATGATGTCTATAAAACTGGCACGAATCAATAGCATTAATTCAGTTGTTTTTCATTCCTTGTTTCCATATAACAAGGATCACTATACGTGGCCTCAGCCGCACCTGTTCACCAGCAGCTCAGTATATCAACCGATTTAATATATATACTGTTCAGTGCAAACTATATACGTCTGACAGAGATGGTTTCCCACTGCAGCAGCTGTAGCAGGGTTATTATAACCTGTTTGCTATGCGTAATCACCCTTGTTTGGACTGCCAATGCGTGAGTGGCACTAATTGCTGTATATATACATGCATGTATCTTAATTTTCATACCCATGTATACATCATAATTATGCATGCATGATTTATAATTGCATGCAGAGCTGGAGTTTGCTATCGAAGTGTTCTTACAAGACATGCGTATACAAGTTACTATCGTACGCACTATTATCAAGGATACACTACTAGCTGTGGATGGTGGGGCCTAAGCAGGTGCTATCGCACCCGGACCTTGTAAGCTATAGTGCTGCGGCATGTCATTATATATACATGTAGTACATGTATGTCATTTGTTAATAATTATTAATAATTATAGATATAGATCAGCCTCTCAATACCACGCTGCTACCTATACTAGGCAATCATATTGCTGTAGAGGATATTCTGGCACTCCTAACTCATGCTCTCGTATGTTGAATTCCTTTCCATTTAATTTTGTATATGCTAAATTGCATGTACGTGTATGCATGCATGCATGTTTGTTTATATATAAGTGGCATGCTGTATAATTTTGAATCCTTGTATTACAGTATAGTCTATACCATGCATGCATGCATGCATTTATGTATTGCAGTAATGTGGAACTATTCAACCTATAGCTGCATGCATGTGGCCTCGTGCAGCCACAAATATCATTGTAGAAATTTTTTCAGAAAGTGTATGTGCATGCATGTCCTTTGATATTGCAAACTTCTTTTTTTTTACGCAGCCATTTGCACTCATGCATGCGTACATGGTACGTGCTCCAATCCTGGTGTTTGTACTTGTCAAGCTAATTGGAGAGGTTCAACATGTCGTGATGGTAAGTGACTTATTGTTTCAAAAACCTATACTCAACAAAAAATACTGCATGGGCACCTCTGGGCTGGACCATGTTGTATAGTATAGGGAATTTGTGGACATGCATGGATTGCATGGAATGCATGGGATGATATACATGTATTATAGGATATGCATGTAATAATTTTTGTTAAGCCACACCTCTCTAAAGTTAACCTGCATGCATGAAACACACTTTAAAAAAAATAAAGTAATAACAGATGAGTTGTATTGAGAACAAGAAAGATAAAAATTTTCTTAAAAATTAAATAAAAAGTAGGAATATTAATGAGAGGAGCATAAAACCCCATGCATGCAAGTCCCAACAAAAATAATGAAACAATTGGGGCTGCGTATGAGGGATATATATAAAAGGATAGTCAATGTTATCAGTCATCTTACTTCAAGTGCTCCCTCATACCAGCCTGTTGAGATTGAATTGGGGGCATGATGTCCCGGCTTTCATTCCCGCCGCCCTACTTTCTTTTTTGAGGAAAATTTTTATCTTTCTTGTACATGTATCTTCTTTATGTTGTGTAAATACTATTATCTATATGCCAAAGCATGCATGCAGGATAGCATGTTTAATTATTATAATACCTATATAATTACCGCAATGTCTATAAACTTTAATAATCAATAATATTTATACAATGCGGCATCACAGGCGGCATCATGGTTTAGTATTATGCATTGCATGGTATATATAGCCTTTGATGATCACAAATTCTGCCCCAGGTTGTTTATGATTTTACGCAGCAATTTATTTTTTTTTATTTTAGATACGAATTTAATAAACTGGTGTAATTCCATTTCGAATCGCAACATCAATAATGGTAACCAAGGAAACGTTCGGTCTAATGTTAAAGTATATTGCGGCAGCGTAACATCAACTTCATTCATAACCTACAACAGTGCCAATGCAGGTTATGCTGCAACTAGAGTCAAGGCCGATTCCGATCGCTGTACAACAAGCTCATACAAACCAGCACTCTATGAGCTGTGGAAGCAGCATTCTGGCATACGAGGTCATTGCTGCTATTCGAACACGAAATACTACATTACTTTGCTAAACAGCTTAATGAATTACGATGCCAACTTTTATCGCCTTGTGGGATGTCTCACATCAACAGTGGCCATTGAGTTAAGGAAAGAGCTTGAGCTTTGCTCCTCAAGCATATCTGATCAGTTTTGTCCAATCGAAGCTGCTCTGGATATTATTGATCTCACTGCTAAACTACCAGCAAGCAAATCTCAGTGGACTTCCCACACAGAAGATCACAAAACAGTTCTTCTTGTGCATTTTGCAATTTTGAAAAAAAATTATCCAACCGAGTTTGCAACATTATCCGTAAACGAAAAGAAAATAATCACTGATGCTACTAACACTATTTTGAAACTTATTCGTGCCAAGAATATAGAAAACCTCAAAAAATTTCAGGAATTTTTACCAGAAAATGGTGCTTTGAAAAATTCAGACAAATGTCAAGTCAATCACTTGTGCTTATTAATGAAGATCATAGAGCAAGTACAAATTTTTATTGATGAAGCCAATCAAGACTCAAATCCACCAATCACAAATGGAAGGAAGCGCTTTGTACTCAATACAGCTGTTGATTATCGTGAATTCCTGAAACAAAAGCAACTAGACCGAATCATCACAGTTCTGTCAGAACTGAAATCAACATCTTTACAAATTGCAAACGACCTTAAGAAACACGCTACTACTCAGTTCACCGAGCTAAAGACATATTTTGAGACTATCGAAACATTCAATCAAGAGATCGCTAAGGCAGATATCGGATATATTGAGGGGAGAATAGAAAGTTACAAAAATTCCTTAGGCAGTACTGTGTCAACACTTAAACGGGATATGTCAAAACTTCTGGTACTGACAGCAGAAGGTGTAGCTCTCAACATTGCAGAAAAGGCAGTTGTTTTGGCAATGGAAATAGCTTCAGCCTTCAATCCATTGAAGTGGTTAACAGGTGGAACGTCTGCCAAGGACATTTTACAAGCAACCGCTGATTTGGCAAATGCGATTGATGATGCCATTGAACTTGCCAGTATTAAGTCTGCCTTTCTCAAACTTCGAAGCAAAATCACAACAATTGCTAGAAATATTGAAAAAAATGATGACTTCCTTGGAAATGTGAAAAATCTCATCTACCAAGAAACAGTGACAAGAGAGGAGTTTGCCGTGTCGAGGGATACATTCCTTCAAAAATATAATGACTATACACCAGCAATCTTTAAACAGGATATTGCTGAAATAGGAGCCCTTTATGATACTCTAGTTGTTGCCACATGTAAAATTGTAGATGGGTTTGATACTGCAGCAGCTACTCCAATTAAGAGTTTGATAAATAACAGAGGATACTGCAAATCGCTGCCTAAAGACGTTGCCAAGCTTGTTATTTTGTATGAAGAAATTTACGACTACCAATTTGACCTAATGGATGCCATGGCATCGTATGTTCGATCATCAGTTGGGTTAGATGCTGCCAAAGAAATTAATACAGAATTCACGGAGATCACAAAGCTAGACGTTAATCTAGATTCAACCCTCGATACTCTACAAATAATGGGAGTTTTAACATACGTAGCATATCGCGCACACGTTATTCAAATCGTTCACTTGTACTGTAATGTACTGGAATACATGGAGAGGGGAGTACGACCATCAGAGTGCAAAGGAGTAGACACAAATGTTGCTCTTCTTCTTGCAAGTACACCTCCAATTTGCAGGAGCTCAACACTTCAATTTTATCATGTTCCTACCACAGGGAGTGACCTGTCATTCGTAGACTTGGATGATCTCTTTGCCGGAAATCTAGTATCGTTTAAAATACCATCTGCTGATTGGTTAGTCGAAAATGACTGGATTCATCCCAGTGAACGGAATTACACTTTCTATGTAAAGCGTTTTGAAGTATATCTACCTGTCAAAGCAGAAGTACCATCCAAGTTCATATCCACTGCTGTTCCTGTTATTCACAATGCTATTACTCCAGCTGCAGACGCAACAGAATACATCCTCATTCCCAATCCACACATGGTGTACGAGTACATGACTGGCCCATCACGTCTCTACTGCCATGAACGAGCCATCAAGAATCCATACACTGCCTGTGAGACAACTGATGTTAGTGAAGTATGTGAATTATCTCTGGACATTAAGCAACGTATGTACCCTTCACTATACTCACAATGGACTATTACTGTCAAAGGTGGGGAAGAACTAACTGTTCCGAAGCCAGTGAATACGAATATGACAGCTATTTTTGGTGTACAGCTGTGTAAAGTGGCTAGTGATGGTGAAGTATTAGCTGAAGATGCTATCATAGAAATGGATACCACATCCGTTAACCAATGCTGTGAAAGTGGAACATATCGTCCGAAGTTCAATTCCGCTAGCTGCGAGTCGTGTCCTGATGGTTCCCAATCTGCCTTAGCAGGATATTACTGTGAAGAAGACACTCAATGAACTCCTAGCATGGAGCAGTACTTTTGAAAAAAGAATAATTAAACTTTAATGACTCAGAGCTTTTATTTTAGTATTTGGTTTAGTATAGACTCCATATATTGTTTCATTTTTTGTAATGCTATAATTATTTCATATTCATGTGTTTTTATAGGCTACTTTTTATTTTTTTTACATAGATTTATGATTTGATGTGTACTAGTTAGTTCTTTTTTAGTAGAGTGTATACTTGATGTTTATCATTCAGTAATCATTGTGTTCCCCAAGTAGTTTGAATGCTGTTTTTTTTATTAGAAAGGAATTGTCAATCAACCAATTAAGGTGCTGTAAAATTAATGTTGGTGTCATATATGGGCGGGGCTATAATGGGTGGGGCTGGTAGTGCAGTGAATTAAGAACATATACTTTATATCTTGAATATGTTTCGTTAATGCATTACACTAAGCTATTGGATTAAAGATATATCCCCCGCATTCACAGACCTTCTGGAGCTCCACCTTGCCATAGCAAAAAAGTAGACTGACTGGTTTCCCTGTCAGTACTAGTTTTCCTATATATCATTATTTTTGGCCGGAGAAGCAATAGCCAAAAACAGCAAATATAATATTAATTTCATCTACATAATAGGTAAAGGTATTTTAGAGTACTATAGACTCTAGTATTAATTAATGATCAATAGTCATTCAACACTTAATAGAAATATTAAACTTTCGTGAGTATATTATAGATCTATATTATATAGATCTGATCTACTCGTTGGTCACGGTAGTCAAAGCCATCATAAACATATATCTGATGTGAATTGCATGTGTGCATGACATTTGTATTACATCATATAACTTTTAAACATAGTTATAAGAAATGGGGCGGGGCTCAGATACATGTACACTATATAAAGTGAACTACTAAAATAAACTACAGGCAAAATTAATAATACTATGGGGCAAATGTATATCACTGTACTAAACTATGCCATGAATACATGCCATAGTTATATACTATGGAGTATATACTGAGTTTCTAATGTATCACTAAACTATTGTGTCAATTCTTTTCACAATAATATCCCGAAAGAGCTGAACGGGAGTTAGCAGGACAATCTTCACAATCATGTGTGATACTAGGTCGGTATTGCCCAGCTGGACAACACTGCTTCTCCTCCATGAAAACTGCTGACTCATCATTTACAACGTCAGTGTACCCGTTTGGTGCAATCTTACAAAGCTGCAAACCAAGGATTACGGTCATATTGGTGGCTGGGTCTGGTACAGTCAGTTTTTCCCCACCTTTCATACTAATCGTCCATTGTGAGTAGACGGAAGGGTACAAATGCAATTTAGTTTGCAACGATAGTTCACATATTTCACTCGGCTGTGTCCTATTGCATGAGGTGTATGGATTCAGAATCTTTGGGTCGTGACAGTAGAGACGTGATGGGCCAGTCATGTACTCATACACCATTTGTGGATTGGGAATAAGGATGTACTCGTTTGAACCGGGGACTATTTCATTCTTCATTATAGGAATAGCTGTGCTGACTATCTTATGTGGTTTAACAGTCTGTGTTGGCAGGTACACTTCGAATCGTTTCACGTAGAATGAAAAATTTCTTTCATTGGCCAGGATCCAGTTATTTTCGACTAACCAATTGGTAGATGGAACTTTGAATGAAACCTCTTTCCCTGCAAATAGATCGGCAACATTGATGTGATCCTTGAGGGTTTCATTGATGGCAGAATTAGGTTTTGTGGGTACATGGTAAAACTGAAGAGTCAAACTTCGGCAAACCGATTCTTTATTGGCAACAAGAAGAGCTAAATTTGTCCCAACTCCTTTACAATCTAATGGTCGGTTACCACCTTCCATGTATTCCAGTACATTGCAGTACAAATGAACTGTTTGTAGTACATGTACAGTGAATGCTACATAGGTCAGACTGCCCATTATCTGTAGGGTTGTTAGAGTGGTTCCACTGTTTATGTTCAGTTTAGTGAGCTCCTGGAAATCAGTGTTAATCTCTTTAGCAGCATCCAAGGAAACCGATGACCGCACAAACGCAGCCATTGCATCCATGAGATCAAACTGGTAATCATAAATTTCCTCGTAAGTGGTGACCAGTTTGGCAACTGTAGTGGGTAATTCTAGACAGTATCCATCGTTTTTTAGCATTGATTTTATAGGAGCAGCTAAAGCACTATCAAGGCCGTCCAGTACATCGCATGTTGCGGAAACAAGAGCATCCCAATATGTGCCCATTTCAGCTAGTTCAGGCTTTGTTACTTTTGGATTGTATTCATTGTATTTTTCGATAAACTTTGTTTTCGCCACAGTGAATTCTTCCCTTGTAACAGTGGTTTCTTCAATGATGACTTTGACATTCTGCAAGAAATCATCGTTTTCTTCCAGTTTGGTAGCTATTTCTTTTGTCTTGGTTTTGAGTGTGTTGAATGCACTCTTGATGGCTTTGACTTCGACTACATTAGCAATAGCATTGGCCAAATCAGCAGTTGCTACTAGAACATCCTTTGCTGATGTGCCACCTGTTAACCACCCTAAAGGATTAAATGCCGAGGCAATTTCCATTGCCAAAATGACAGCCTTTTCAGCAACATTAAGTCCAGCGGCAACCAGCGTTTGGTGGAGGAGCCTGCGAAGATCTGATTTCAATGTGTTCATTACACGGTTTGCACTGTTCTTATAATATTCAAGTCTCCCATTGATGAAGCCCATATCAGCAGAAGCAATTTGCTGATTGAAGGTTTCTATGTTTTCAAAATAGGACCTCAATTCCGAGAACTGAGTTGTAGCATGCTTTTTGAGGTCATTGGCAATTTGAAGTGATGTTACTTGCAGCTCTGAGAGGACTGTCAGAATACGATCCAGCTGTTTTTGCTTGAGGAATTCTCGATAATCTACTGCAGTGTTCAATACTAGTCGCTTCTTACCATTATTCAGTGTTGCGTTAGAATCAATATTGACCTCATCAACATATATCCGTACTTGTTCAACAATTTTCATGAAAATGCATAATCGATTAGTCTTACAGGCAACTCCACGAGCACTTACTAAGGCATCATTTGGAGGCAAATACTCAGCCAGTTTCTCAAGCTGAGCTGTTTGCTTTTCTTGAACAAGCTTCAATATTGAATTTGTAGCGTCAATGATAATATTATCTTCATTAAGTGCCAAGCTTGCAAACTCGGTGGGATGGTTTTTCTTTAAGACGGCAAAATGCGTAAGAGCTGCTTTCTTACAGTTCTCAGTTTCGCTTGTCCACTGAGCTTTGTTTGGGGGTAGCTTTGCAGAAACATCAATAATACCAAGGGCTGCCTTTATTGGACAAAATGGATCGGACAAGCTCGCGGAGCAAAGTGAAACTAATTCTTTCCTAAGCTCAACGGCAACTGTCGAAACAAGCCCCCCAACTAGCTGATAAAAGTTGGCATCATACTTCATGAGGCTTTGGAGTAGAGTAATATAGTACTTCGTGTTGGAATAGCAGCAGTAAGGTCTTACGTTTGGATGCTGCTTCCAGAGTTCATAAAGTGCTGGTCGTTGTGCTGTTTGACTGCGATCAGAGTCAGCCTTAATCTTTGGTGCAATGTATGTCGTTTTGGAATTGCTGTAAGCAGTGAAGCTATTGGATGTGGCCACACCACAATAGACGTTAAGGGAGGATCGTACTTTACTCTGGTGTGAGTTCACTATGTTTCGACTGGTAATAGAAGCACACCAATTCACAAGATTGGTATCTATTGGGGTGATACAGAAAAGGGAAGCAGAAAATTAAACTAATTAATTTAATTAATTGGCAGCTTATTTCACACTACATTAATTATGCAAACAAATTGAAGAGTGTTGCATCCCATAACATATAGCATATTATTAGGTCAAAGTAAAAATGTGACAAAGAAAAGTTATTGGCAGTTTGCGGTACGTATGCTGTATATTAATAATTTTCATTTAATTAGTATTACCAGTTCTTAATGAGCTAGTGCATCGTGGTGCGATAATATTAGCTCACCATCTCGGCATATAGATCCTGTCCAGTCTGCTTGACACGTGCACTGACTTGGTAGAGTACAAGTTCCATGAACGCAAGAAGGATTGCAAATAGCTGTATAAAAAGCAAACATAAAAAATAATATAAAATATGATATAGTTAAAAGTCATGAAATGTTATTTGTTAGTATAGCATAAATCTTTTTTTAAGATTTGCAGCTACACAATACAGTGATATACTTACGATTGCAATTGGGAGGACTGCCACTATAACCACTGCAACAGAATGACTGAGACCCGTAGACAGTTGGATGATGTCTTGGTGACGATCTTGAACTGTCAAAAAATATCGACAGATAAAAAAAATAAATTCAATCGTTATAAGTAAAACTTACTGTGTTCTACTTCGTCTACACCTGCTCCAACCTGCCCAGCCGCAAGAAGTATAGTAGGTTGAACTGTAATACGATGTATAGTAACTTGTGTAAGCATTTCTTGTCACGATTCTTCGATAGCATACTCCAGAACTGCATATAAAGTGTTGACGAAATAATTATTATTATAATTATCCATAATGAGGCTAGCTTACGCATCAGTCTTCCACACACATATTATAAAGAGTAAACCAGCCAACGTAATTAGCATTCTAAAGCCACCTTGATTCATCCTCAGTGTCTATATACCAGCAGTCAGTATTGACAATGCTATAGACAGAATTAAAATAAAAATGTACAATGCCTTTTATAGAACCGTGTATGCTATCATGAGGTGTCACAATTAACACAAAGTGCATCTTTATTTCACATACATACATACACATACATACTGTGTAATGACCATTGCTATGTGTTGTTATTCACAAATTCTAGCTATATAGGTGTGAGGCTGTAAAATTAACACTTGATCTTTCTTTTACACATGCATGCACCCATTGATTCATTCTATCTAGCATAAAATATTGGATTATAGGGTAAATTCTTTCCCCCTCTCCAATAATGCAAGTGTAAAAAATAATGTATTGGACAAGCCCACCAACCAGCCCCACCCACCAGCCCCACCCACCATATGTACATAATAATACCCATATGCACACGTAGGATATGAATGCTTCTTACTTGACATACCAACTTGCATGTATAGCATATAGTAACAGTTATTAAAATACAAAGCCGAAGCCAATGTACTATAGCATGTGTGTTGTACTGTGTGGGTGGGTATATGTATTGTGCTTATATGTATAGTGTGGGTAGATGATCCACATATTACATAGCATACAGTACTGGGCCAGGTAAATGTAGCATAATATATATATACTCTAATGATGATGGAATCAATATAGTATGGATGTATATGTACAAGAGTATTGTAATATAGCGATATCCTTTTGCCCTGATCTTAAACATCTGCTTCATTTCCTGCATGGATATTTAGCATGAAATGAGTTAATTTCAGTAACCATAGCAACAGGTTATTTCCTATTTTCCCCAGTAGCCAAGTATATAAAGACCAAAACCAATGCTTCCACATCCAACAACCGATATCAACTTATATATACTCCACTACACGGAACACTGACCACCAACCAGCTACCCAGCTACTATAAATAAGTCCAAAAAAATGGAAAAACAGAGCAGAATGACCAAGTTTTCGACCATCGCCCTTCTCTTTATCACAATAGCAATTTTTATAAATAAAGCTGACGCTACTTCAGACAACTGTGAACCCAGTAAGAGCCCCATGGCAAACTACCTCATACAGACTTCGGAATCAGTGAAATCACTGGTAATAAGATAGTTTACTCATAACATACATGATTTTCAATAACGTGCTTGTATGCGGGCCTTTACAATGTAACATGCAATCAGTTGTTACAATTCTTTTATAAAACAGGAAAACTTAGCATTGGAAGCTACGACAGAAAAAGATCTTCTCATTGATGATATTTATTCACTTCTTGAAGAAAAGTCATACTTGGAACAGCTAAGCACTGAAGACACTGAAAATTACTATATTAAAGCTTTGCTGGTGATATTTGATGAGTTTGCTCAGACAGCATGTGACTATGTAAGTGAAATTTATGTCAGTTAATTATGTGTATACAATTTAGTCATTCCAAAAATGAGATTTTTCTTTCATTTTTATCTTATTGTAGATGAAGGATGCATTTGACCTTCAAACAGGTTCTGATAGCGATCAGTGTATGACAAATTTGAAGGAGTATCGAAGCAATTCTGAGATCAGAACAAAAGCATCAGAGAGTCTCAAAGCATTCAGTTCTTTACAAAAATTGTTTGACTTGAAATAACTATATAGTGTGTTATATACTTCATGGTTTAAAATTAGTATACATGCATTCTAATTTGTATATTATTCCATTGTTGATTACCATTTATAATTGAAACAATAGAACTGAATGATCACTTCAAAACCAATATGTGAATAGACTATACGTAACAGTAACTTGTAAGCATATACCTATGGTGTATTGAATAATACCCCATTGATGTCAGACGTATATGAGTCATACTCTAACACTGAACAATTTAAGAACTGATATAAAGTGGATGAAGTCTAGAATATCGAAGTCTTTTAAATTAGAACTTTTTGTTGATAAATCAGTAAAAATATGATCGCTGATAGATGATTAACGCCTTTATCAGATAGCATTTCAGTAGTACAAAGACAAATATAATATACTTGCATATCTCATTGCATGCCATTGCCAATGAAAAAAAAATGTCCTAATTTTAAATCGAATCACGCATGCATTTGGGTAAAATGGTTGGTAAATATCTTATGACAGACAAACCATACATTTGACACCATAATTATAGTTAAATTAAGAAGGTGTGGTTAAAATGAGAAACTTACTAATCAGTTTATGCATAGAATTTTTATTCATAATTAATGGCTTTAGTATATTGCACGCAGGCCAAGCACACAATCTATAGTACTGCTATAATTATAACTGTCCATTATGCATCACAAGTAACTTTGCTCACTCAAAGACAACCACAATACATGCATATTCATCGTCATCATGCTTTACACACACAGCATCTCATTGAATGCACTTATATATATCCCCCTATCATTTAATGCTGACATAGTATAAATGATATACAGTGGAACCTCCGAATAAAGGACACTTTGTAAATTGAAGGGCTTTGTCCTTTATAGAGAGGTTGTCCTTTTCTCGGAGGTCAAAATGCATTAGACAGGTCTATTTAGGATACCGACAAGTGTTCTTTGTTGAGAGGTTTCTTATACTATGTCCCTTTCTTGGAGTGTCCACTATCGGAGGTTGTACTGTAGTATATGTATAATATAGTATAACATACCCAAAAACAACAAAATTAATTAAAAATACTGTTAATATACATTGACATCTGTTAAGACTTAAATATTGCAGCTAATAATGTATCTACTATACACACAACATAACCACAAATTAAACTATGCATTCAGCAAAATTAGTATAGGCTCAATTTCAATAAACATTAAACAATACCGCAATAAAAAATCATTTAATGACATCATTACTATCACTATATACACACCACATGTTTTTATTTCAATGACCTCATTTTTTACAATTATGTTTATATTATGCATGGCCAACCAGCTGCTATGTCCACACCAGCTACACTATTTAAGCACTTCACTGAGATTCTGCATAACTACATCACCAGCATACTGAGTTATAACCGACTGACTGAAATAAATTATTTGATTTCATAAGTTTGAGCTACTTGTGCTGTATATTCATATAGTAATTAAGTATGAGGCTGGCTATTTTGACCGCTGTGTTCATGTGTTGTGTATGTTTGAGCCACTCCCTACCAGTAGCAAAGAGGACAGAGAGGAGCTACCATGCTTCGAGCCATTATGGAAAATTTAGGACACAGCTTATAATGCTAGCAAAATTCGTAAGTCATACAAATTTATGATGATGTATATTGTTGAATTATTATTCGAATTTTATAACAGAATAACTTTAGCAAGCCCACTGGTAATGATACAACATGGGGGAATGCAGTTGCCCACATCACATCTAAACTTTTCAAAGAAAAAGCAGCTCTTAAAAGTTTGAAGATGAAAGCAAATACAAAACTACAAGGAACAATTGATAATGCCATTGATGGTTCTTGTAAATACGTAAGTGGTGTAAAATAAAATTCACACATGTATACATTATGCATGCATGATCATGCCAGGATGGAATTGACTCCTTTTTATTTGTTTTGTTTTTGGCAGCTTAAAACGCTGAAGAAAGACAGTTATGGTTCAATATGCAACGATCTTGGGTTCATAACATACCGAATTTTTAAGCTCAAAGAGAAAATATTCACCTATCTTACTTTACAGAAGGAAGGCTTCCCATGTCTTGAACTTAGCAACATCACTAATAAAAACCGTGACGATGTTGCAAACACCAACATTGATAACAAAACTGTATATTATTTAGAAACTACATGTGAAACCCGACTAACACGTGAATGTAATGGTTGTTCTGAATCATCATAATTAAATGTTATACTATATAGTAATGAATGTATGATCTTAATAATTTCTCACCAATATAATATTATAGTCTGGTTCATTAATTCCACTTTGAAATTTAATATGATAAATATAACATATTGTCAACTTTATGATACACTTTAACTTATCATGTTTGCATATGCTGTGCATGCTAACACCTGATGTACTGCATGATGTGATAAGCAAGAAAACAAAGTAATTCTAAGTTCTCAGTGCTTCATGCATGTGCCGTATGCATGCATGCTACATGCATATTGTAGTACAGTCTTAGGCCTGTCATGTAGTGCATTTAAAAACATGGTATGCTGA
>JAYJLX010065164.1:0-11075 GCA_036873525.1 Chalinula nematifera | reverse complement strand
ATGCATGCATGCTACATGCATATTGTAGTACAGTCTTAGGCCTGTCATGTAGTGCATTTAAAAACATGGTATGCTGATCACTTCGTATCAGTGATTCATTATAATTAACATGACTCAAACACAAAGCAACATGCTGGCATACTATAAACCATATCAATCACTCTGCTATACATTATGTGCATGCATGCATACCTCACACTCACCCCACCCAATATGAATCATATACTACATGTATGTTGTCATAGTTAAGAATGCAGAGCCAATTACAGCACAGCAGCCGGATATTCATGCATACTAGCATCAGTGGCCTCATGGGATACTGCCCACTGAACCAAGTTATAAATAAACATGCATGCACACACCACATTAATTATAATAATTATTGGAACTCAAACTTAGTGAGGAAATGAATCTTCCACATAGACTAATTTCCTCATGCTGTGGAAGGCATTGATTGCAATAAAGATTAATTGCTAACATATTTTCAAAACCACAAAATAATCTGTATCCGCATTCAATGTAATATAATAGTATACTATACACTTAATGGTTGCCAATTATGTCATATAATATACTGTACGAATCTCTCCCTGCATTGATGACCAGCTTTAATGTATTTCCCTACATACACACTTCCCGTTCCAGGAATCATGAATTATTATTAATAACTATACATATGAATGGAAGCTGTTTACTAAATAAACAAACAATTAATTAATAAACAATGGCAACATAATGTATAGTTAATTTGATCAGGTATAATTAATTAAACTCTGTCTGCATGCATATGGTATACATACCACAGCAAGCCACTGGGGGAACTTACAATAATGGGAGACTGTCCGCACCTCATGCTGTGGTTATCATGGTATATATACAATGAAAGCACAATATGATGAATGTCGAACTAGGAAATATTGGGAAAATTTTTTAAATTAAAGATCAAGGAAATTAGACGAAATAAGAGGAAGATAATTGGTTCTATGCAAGGCAATAATGAAGGGTGATCCCCATTGATCCAGCTGTACACCGCAATAAGGACAGCATCAATAACATGCATTATTAATTATTATTGCATACATTGACAAGTTATTTCACTAGGTTAGACTGTATAGATAAGCCATTCATTTACTCACTATATAGTAACACATGTATTATTACTTTATTGAGTGTTACCTACTTACAACAAAAAAAAACATTTCAACTTTACAATAATAACAATGAAAAAAAAGGTGTACAACATATAGCATTATGATATAGCAGCAGCTGCATGAGTATTATTAATAATAATAGCAAGTTACACACATCACTGATAAGAAATTACTCAGGGTCATAGATAGTGGGAAAGAACTGTCCTTCCATTTTTTCTCCCTATGGCCACAAGTTTTACAAAAAAAAAAAAATTAAAAGTAAGTTTATCATGGAAAGACCATTTTTTTTGTCTATACTACAACAATCAAGGACCAAGGAAGGGCAAATCAAACATGAAGCACACATCAAAGACCAAGATATTATTGCTCCACAATCCCCTATGCTAGGTGCATTCAATACAAACAATTAACTATAAGGGCTTCCACAAACATTGTTGTATGACATGTATTTCCTTGCGTGGGTGGGTTAAATAAAAAAAAGTTCAGGGAATCCCCCCACCCACTCACCTACTCTAGCCATACCATATGCATAATTAACGACTATTAAATTAATTTATTAATAATTAACGAACCTTATTAATTATCGGTACTCCGTTCAATAGCTCGTCGTTTGTATCTGACAAAACACCATCGGCAAAATAATTCACCACACAGGCTCTCCTGGGCCTATCAGACCTACACACACAATAACAATTGATATAAAAGTAAGGTAGATATGATGTTAATACATTAATTACACACTACTAGACTACACTCTTATAACATAAACTATCCTGATTAAATTATGTAATAGCTTAATACCGTACATTATGTATCTCATACTTGTTAGCATATGAACCGTGGACCAGTAATGGATGGTGAAAGCTAGCATGGCCTTTCTTGAGGCCAGACGGGACAGGTTTGAAGTTTTTCACTTCTTCTTCTGTCAAAACCTAATAATACATTAATCATTCATTAAAAAAAAAAAAACTCCTGAAAATTCAAACCTTCTTGATTGACTCCATATCTCCAAACGAGGCATCAGTAATGGGGAGGGGCATATTGTCTCGATGCCATCTGTTATATAGACACCACAATACTGCCATTCATGTACCGCCTACACAGTTAATTAATTACCTATGTGATCCTGGTATGAAGTGAAGGCCTCCAGTTTCGGGAGTCTGGTCATCCAAAGCTACATGCACCTGATGCATGGATTAAAAAAAAAGAAGACTAAAAGCATTTTTGTATGGCTTAGGTTCTCACAGTGATGTGTTTCATAGGCTTGGTACGAGTCCAATAACTGTAGTCCTGATGCCTATACAGAGGAAGGTATTATAGTATTAATAATCAAAGCCTTATACACTGACGATGTACATATACACTTTGAGCATTTATACAGTATGTAATAGTACAGATTATGGTGAAGAAATCATATTTAAAAAGACCACATCCCTCGATGCACTTAACCCCATAGAGCACACCCAGGATTCTTAAAGGAATATTTTCATTAGCTAATAAGCCACCATAAATTAAGGCCCAACAACTACTCTCCAGCTGTAAGCATTTTTAACTGAATATGGAAATTTGGTATATAGCACACAAAGCGTAACCATGGGTAACATAAAGGGTTATTAATTACCATGCAACTACGCCACCGTGTCTTGGAGGCTTTGAAAACAGCTGATCATGCCATAATCTTATCTTTGATGGTTTTTTAGATGGATCGATCAATTGGGATGATGGAATCTATAATAGAAGGAAAACAAATCAACCGGACAAATCTACTATAACCTTATAATAATTTTAAGAT
Organism: Chalinula nematifera; assembly: GCA_036873525.1. Classification (NCBI taxonomy): domain Eukaryota; kingdom Metazoa; phylum Porifera; class Demospongiae; order Haplosclerida; family Chalinidae; genus Chalinula; species Chalinula nematifera. Next base: position 8,132 of record JAYJLX010065164.1, on the reverse strand, counting down.
CAAACACAATATTATCAAAGTATAAAGGGCCCTTATGATGGATTTATAATAATAATTATTGCTTTGGCCGAATTCAAACATGGATTGCATGGGGAATTTGATATCCTTGATGCATGATTTAATACTATACTATGACATAATTCCCGACAATTAACATTGAAATAACTCGGGTTTTATTGATTCCGGCATCAACACATCTGCTGGTGAACAAGTTGTAAATCCCTGATATACACAAGTAAATATATACACACAAGGATATGGTCAATTAAGCATACACACACAGGGAAACATGCTGTATACATACGCTGCCAGGAGGAAGTGAGAATGTTTGCCAGCAGATAGATGGAAGTAATCTTCCCTTTAATCCTTTAAAAAGCAACTAACTACATCAAAATTCCAGTCCAATTTTGTGAATCACCAGGCAACCAGATTGTCCCCTCCCCCACCCATAATATGTATGTTAATATTTAGTACAACTATAGCTAACTGCAATGGCTGGTAGGAAACACAGGTCATGAAATGCTGGAGTTATTCTCCACTGGCCTAGAGCATGGAGAAGGACATTGTTTGGGTCTCCACTCTGGTTACGATGGAACTCATAGAAGAACCCATGGCCTGGATGAGTCCTAGTGCCATCCTAAAACAAAGATAAAAAATAATGTTACAACAGTACCTGCTATACATTAGGTAACTCAAGCAAAATTCACATAATTATAGCAATCAGGTTTATGATGAACGTACCAAGAATATCTTATAATCCTCCAATAGTTGATCACACTGCTCATCAGAGAGTACTCGTATTCCAGCAAGGTAGCCATTGCTCCAGTACTGCTCTATCTGGGCTTCAGTGAGCTGATATTTAACTGCTTCACTTGCGTCCTGTGATATAACATAATTGTCAGAGGAAGGTTGCTCCGCATCGCAGAAACAACATTCATTTGATTTTTTCCCTAAACATGCATGCAATTAGAATTCTGGTTAGACTAGGTAGACCTTCATTAGATATTTAAAACACACAATTATGACACGTGAGAAACCTCCTCTATGGTAATAATGTGGTATATGTAAGCTCAATCTTGCATATCTAAATAAGCTAGTACCTGTGAGTCTGACTCACACACTGAGTCCATATGAAACAGTGATGGAAGCTCGTAGCTACATTAAATTATGATGGATTCAAACAAATGTCAGCATGTGATTGGCTAGCTTATGACAGACTGGTGTGACAGATTCTCCCTTTCACTCATTCAAAACTATACCATGTATACAGCCTGACAGACAGTCAGACTCCCTCTATTAATTTTACTCATTAGATATGTGGGAGTAACACACACACAATACTAATTTAAGTAGTTAGTGAGTTCAATGGGTGTGGTTAAGAAAAATACATAACGTAAATATCTATTCGAGATAAATGAGCTATAACTATTGATTTCAAAAGCTTCACAAATCCCTTATTCTTACAGTCAGCTCTGAGCACAAAGCTCCCAAAGGTTTATGATCCAATGACAGATCCCTGACGTCAGGAGACACATCAACATTAACGACTCCTTTTTGATGTTCCTTATTAATGTAGAGCGAATCAGCAGCCATCTTAGGCAATTAAATAAGTAAAACAATTCACAAAACAGCTCAAATATCTTACTTCTATCCTTCTGTCGTTTGTTAGTGACAACGAGCCACACCCTCACAAAATTAATAACCACACCTACTAGAGGAGAAGGCGTGTCGGGTGGGCATTAATTAGCAACCTTTGCAAGCAAGCACAAGCAGCTCATGTGATTCTAATTCCTGATTTCAGGCTCTTTCTCCAGAAAACGTGAAGCACTTTGTTCAATAGAAATCCCGGCAGACTATTATTTATTGTAAGTTAGCAGTTCAGTTGTCTTTACTGTACTATGAATGCCCCCATTATAGATGCGTAGTGTAAGAGAGTGTGTGACTCATAAGTGAGCGAGGCTTGTAGCTAGCAGGCTACATAAAGAGTTTGTGAATAAGATAATCAGAAAAATGTAGTTGAGCTTTGGCATATTCAATAGTGTATTGATGTAGCATGTGTTTTATTTCCACCCCATTATTCACATAGAGACACACCCCCTTTTTATAGAAACTCATGTGTCCACTGTTTTAGCTTTTGTCTTTTTTTTTTTATAAGGATTGGGACATACATACGGAATGCCTGGTCCACCCCCTCCACCACCCCCTCCCCCGCCTCCTCCTCCGCCCCTCCCACCAGGGGATGTATCGTCTCCACCCCCGCCCCCTCCCACGGGGGCACCACCTCCTCCACCACCTGTTGCCAGTCAAGCAGACAGTAATTCAACAACTACTGGTAAGATATGGGCATTATAAATAGAATAGTAATGGTGGGCATTAAATAGAATAGTGATGGTGGGCATTAAATAGAAACACATAATGACAACACTATACTGTATATTAATTAAAGCCTTGCTGCATGATTACAATTGTGGATAAAACTATACTACTGTAAGCTTGTATGCCAACTATATATATGTATGTAGGGCCATATGGTCTGTTCATATATATACAGTATGTATGTATAAGTTTAATAGAGGCTATGTAATACATGTATTTCCTAGTGTGTCCACAACCAGGCCTATAGCTATATATCTTGTACATTTTAATCCTATATTTTTTTCCTTACTGTTTTATTAACTTACTGTTTTTAGTATTGGAATGTACTATCCATTTCTAACTTGTTCTCCTTGCCACTTGTTTCTCTATAGTGCTAGCTAGATGTAGTCTCGTGATATATTATTGGTTGTTTGTTTAAGCTTAATTGTGGCATTTCAGTTATCTTTTAGTTTTCAATATTTCACTGAAGCATTTCCTTAAATTAGAATAACAGCCAAACCTATCTGTACTAACTCAGCACAAATATAAATAAAATGGAGTTATCTTCATCATTTTCATCCGTATCTTCTTCCACCACTGTAGCAGCTGCCACTAATGATGACGGAGGGGGAGTCCCTGGACCCAGCACCTCGTCAACTAATAATAATAAAGAAAAGGACTGGGAGAGGCCATGGGGTATAGCAGAGCTGAGGAGTGGTAGTAGGAATTGGACACTGGCATCAGATGCCGGGGTTAGTTCTGTTTATACATGTAATTAAATGAGTGGGAAGAGGGGGGAGGGGGGGGGGGACATACAGCCAGTTTAGGATGAAAGAAACTATACAAGTCAATGGACGTAGAGAGGAGGCAGTGTGTGATGAGTAATGTGTACATATAAATGTCCAGGATATTGTGTGTACAAATAAGTGAAGCAGTAGGTATTCTACCACATAGCCAGTTTTACATACGAGTTGGTAGGCATTTACTGTTTAGGGAATTATTTTAGTGGCATAAAAAATGTTGAATTTTACGAATTCGTGATAAATTGTTAATTACAGCGCGAATTCGTATTACATATGTACAGTGTATGTACATATAGTTTATACATTGAGATATTTATATACCTTCTGGTTACTGCACTAAATTAGTGTATTTATAATTATTATACTTGACCAACTCCAGTTTTCCTACTCAGAATACATGTGCTGGCTAGCTTGTACATACAAAGCCAGTTCACATCACAATATATAATGGTGGAGTTTGGTTTTGACCGGAAGTCAATGTACAAATGTAAATGAGTACGAATGCAGGTTTGGACACTAAAATAGGATTTGGTTCTATTCTAAAATCAGCGTGCTCACTTCATTGAATAACGGAACTCAACCATTGTACAGTATAACCAGCCTTTAGTAGGATTTGTCACTAAAACTGTATTGAATGTACTGACTGCATCAGTGGAAATGCTATAACATGCAATAGGTACATGTATAGTACCAAGGGCAAACTACAGAAAGAAAAGTAATTTTTTAATAATTTGAGAGAGAGCGAGGACATCTGTTGTTTATCATGCTATGTGAATACACTTCAGTTTCTACGGTTTAATAGGCAATTTCGTTTTCAATGGTGTTCACCTTTGATGGTTTAGCAACAATAATAAGAATTATATTCCATTTTCCAGCTTCTTAGGGTGGTAACAAGCCAATCATTGACCAACAACACCACTACAAACTCCCTTACACCCACCCACCCCCCCTCTTAACCCCAGCTACTATACAATGTAACTACTACATGTACAAACCGTACATAGTGAGGATAATTTCCATTATTACTAAATTGTGATCGTGTAGCCATTTTTTTTTTTTTTTAGCAATTAGCATTGAAACGAGTCCTTAGAGGGTTATTCTGTACTCTGAATGTCCTATAGTATATACAATATATGACTATGTATGCGATTATGTATTACAGTATATAACCACGTGTACGTGTACTGTACTGATACTGTATACAGTATGTGACTTGGTATGCTGTGAGTATGTGACTTGATATACATGTAGTATTGCGACTATATGACTATACTGAAAAACCCCAGGTTTGTTGTGTTTGTAAGATGTTGTTGGATTACATACAGTTCATCCTATCCTTATGGAAACAATTTGTTACCAGGTCACAGTTTGGAAGGTTTCAATATTAAGGATTACTTGTATGTAATATATTTGTGCGTTTTAATTGCTTTTGCTTCGGTTTTCCTATTCTTTGGAATCATTTATTTGATTCCGGGAACACTGTGGGGCTATTGGTTGGTTGGTTGGGGTGATTTCATAAAACATGTTTGTCGAGAATTTTTTTTTTAATATCCCCACCATCTGCTTAACCTACTGTAGTACGATGCAGCTATACATGTGAGGATTATAATGTTACATTGTATTCTCTTCATATGGCAAAAGCATAAACTTGGCCGGCTTAGATTACCTGAAGCGTGCTAACCTTTTCACTATACAGTTTAGTCTAAAAAAAATACTCATTTTAAGAATACCACGTAATTTATATGTAACATATACATGTATATACATGTACAATGTAGCACATATACTGTACATATACTTAGGTACAATTGTTCAATGTTCAATACTCTTACAGTTAAACCTCACCGTCCAGGTCACAATGCATGTTTTTTCAATGCATGCTTTTTCACCCGATTGAGGTGGTCATGCTTAAGAAACCTTTCCACCTGTACTAGCAGCGTGACTCCCACGTACATTGATTGTTAATACATTTCTAGCTGAGTGTTTTAGCATAAAAATATATTTGGGAAGATTTGACATTTTAGACTATGTACTCGATTCAGATATACATGTTAATACTGTATGTGTAGCTTTGAGAGCCAGCATCATACTACATGTAATGTATGTATGTGCCGCTGCATGTAATGTACGCTACATGTAATGTACGCTACATGTAATGTATGCTACATGTAATGTACGGTACAATGTATGTACTGGCTACATGTAATGTACTATGTACTGGTACATGTGCAATACTATACCTGTACTGCATGCACATGTACATGTATGTATGTATATTGTTCTGTAATCTTAATCATGTGTTCTTTATCAGTTATTTTAATCACTATTTGTGTAGCCTGGTTAGTATACTTTTACTTTGTCTATGATAATTTGTGCAATTGTTGTTATGTTTGTACTTCACCCCATTCATAAACTGTTCCCCTCCCATTCCACAGTTGTTGCTATATCTGAAGCAGTTTTCCTCCAATATCATCAGTCGTACCACCGAGCTGGAGAAGCAGGTTGATACGCTGGTTACAGAGACCAAAGGGACAGACACTCGTATGAATAACGTGTTCAATGACTTCCTGATGTTGTCAAATATACAGTTTGTGGAAAACGTAAGCTACACACACTGAATAGTATTGATTTTTGTCAAGCTAGCTTTTATACCTGCCTGCACCTGTAGCTTAGAAGTGAATACTTTTAATTTTATTTTTTTATGTACATGTTTCACTGGCTATAATAGTTCGGTTATGAGTTAGTGAGTTCTCCAATTTAAAATATGGCAGCAGAAATTTCTATTTTCTCTACACAGACTAGAATAGAACAAATATTCAGCGTCATGCATAGCATTCTAGCGTCATATTTTAGCCTATGCTTAAGCCTTAATGTTTAACGATACATCTATAATTCATTCAAACTGTACATGTAGACATAAACAGTTATACTTCATGCAGTTCTTTATGTTGATACATGTATATTGAGCTTTTGTTTTCCATTGATTGTGTGTGCTCATTGAAACCATATACTGTTAATACATACATGTATAGTGTACCTGTAGGTTGTGCAGAATGTGTGGTTCTGTACCTACTGTACATACACACATGCTAAGCATCATTAGAAGAACAAAGTAATGTGGCTGCTTGCTTGCAGTATTCTAGGGTTGAGCTATAGTATGTTGCTTACAATGCAGTATATGTTACAGTGTATATACATGTACGTACTGTATTTACATTGTGTGAGTTCAAATGTATGATATCTCATGAATGTGTGGATTATCAAAGCCTTTCAACTAGAAAACTAACAAAATGTGTGCTTTAGAATGGACACATGTACAGTAAGATGATTATTCATCTGTATTCTTAAGCTTTTATTTGTTATTTTTAGTGGACATTTCATGTTCTTTTTTTTGTTTCTAGAGAGTCTACGATGACCAAGAGAAAGACGATGCTGAAGGAGAAACCGAGAAGAGTAAAGAAGATGAAGTATGGTTGTCTAACTACATGTAGATGTATTGTTAGTTCCATTTGTTGGTATTGTTTAGGAGAAGTTGAAGGAGGAGAGACAGCAGAAGGTGAAGGAGAGAGTGACCCAGGCTTTAGAAACAGGAATGAAAGTGATGGATGAAGCGTTCACTAAACTTACATACGAGCGGGAGGAGGGAGGTCAGTATACCATATGTACATGCACTGTATACAGCTATTTTTGTTAATAGAATATTCGCTTTTTCAGGGACACGTGGATCCACTGTGATTATATGAGTTTCGTTAATTGTTTGAATTTATGTATTATAATGCATTACGATTCCATACTCAGCGATGAGGCTTTATTTGTTTTTGATGAAAATTGTGTTTTATTTTTTTATATAAAAGTTTTCCAAATTATGATGCATTATGTACATGTAGATCAATTACCTACAATGTATATTGTACACACATATGTACATGTACATAATAAATTTTCAATATAACTGTATGTATATATTTATTGTGTATATACATGTACTATTGCTATTGTTTTAATGGTGCTATTATTAATAATAATTATCAATTGTGTTTGTGTATATTTCTAGATTCTGATGAAGACGAGGTGAGTGTTGCTGGATTCAGCCCGGAGCCCATTCTTGAACCCAAGGACCCATACTCGCTCCGCCCACTGCCAATAAAGATTGGCACTCCTGCCTTCATGACAGAAGACGATGTTGGGCTCAGCGAATATCAATCAGAGGATGAAGGTACTGCGAGAATTTACAGCGGTTGTACATGTACAGCGTACACAGTGGACTCTCAATATTCAGACCCTTTGAAATGCGCACATGCTGCAGTAGTAGTGTGGGATGTGGTCAACAGTGATTTCATGAATTGATTTTCAATTTCTTCGAATTGTTTTTTTCTCCCCCAAGCTATAGTACTCTAGTGTGTGGCTCGTGCACACGGTTTTACAAACGGTTTTAACGTGTGCTAGTGGTCAGTGATACATTTTACAGTACATGTACGTGTGCTACAATATGCTGTACATACATTTCTGTAGCTGTTTAGTTATTGATGATTATGTAATACCAGTTTCCGGAGCAGCTGTTTCTTTGTAATAATTTGTGGGGTTTTTTTATTGATAGTTTATGATTAATTTGTGTGTGGGCAGTGTATATTGGTAGTGATGGGTGGCCCGGGGGGACGTATTATTCAATGGAACAAATTTGTTCATCTTTAATTGTTGTTGACCTAAAGACAGTCACGTACATGTACACACAGTCTGTGTACACATGTACATGTAGGTATTAAAATTTGATTTATTGTGCATGTACTGTACACGTACAGTGAATGTACGATGTACATACAGTATGGTATATATTACAGTTTTTTGCATTGTACACATCTTTTTTAAAGACCTTCTTTGTGCATTAATTGATTGAAGAATATGGTCAGTATTTCAGTATCAATGTGTACATGTATTATACATTATATTTCTTAATTGTACTATTATTGTTACTTA
>JAYJLX010065053.1:0-27957 GCA_036873525.1 Chalinula nematifera | reverse complement strand
TTCATTATTATAATAAGGGAAATCATTCACAATATGAAACAGGTTGACCTCCGAGGAGAGGACAACCTCTGAATAGTACTATTCCCCCAAGGTGTTCGTTATTAAGAGGTTCCACTGTAAATGATTCAAACAGATAAGGTTAAACCACTTATGAGGGAGGAAATTTTACCTGATAGGTATAGAGGTGAATATAAGCCTTGGTGACTGATTTAACACTAGGCTGCTTGATGACTGTCTAGACTTACAAGAGTCATTTGGAGAAGAATCTAGTCTGAATTTCTAGATACTCCATTTTTGCTGTACGTTCCACCAGCATAGCCCTAGACAGTATCCAAGGGTGGATATGGCTGAAACTTTGAGTCAGGAAAACTACTGCCAAACATGTGGACATCGCTTTACTAAAATAGTATTACGTAATAACGAAGTATGCAGGGCTTTGCGGAGCAATAAAAGGGCATTGTTTTAAATTTCTTAAAAGGCTTGCAAAGTATTAAGAATATAATGTCCAACTTCCATGAAACTGGAGTTTCCACCAATCCCTTGGCGTATGCATAATCTATTATCTGTGCATGTACCCAGTATACAGTAACAATGCAGTCACTTGATACATGTATATAATATATTATACTGTTATATTATTGCATAGATTGAAATGAAACGAACACTGGATGCATTAACAGAAAAGGCACTTCAATTTCTTCCACAGCAAGGTGGGCTTAGTAGTACTTGCTATACACTGAATAATCCCAGCCTCTCACAATTTTATTTTAAAGATGTATTGGAGTATTTGGCAATCCACACTGACCTATTGACAGCCGATGGATTTATATCGCATTACTGTATGTCACATGATCTCACCTTGGATTCAGGTACATATTATGTAATGCAAATAATCATTTCTGTTATATTGGATATATAATTTCACTACAGAAACTGTGTGGCCCCTACCATTGAGACTATTTCCTTATGATTAGTAAAAATAATAATTATTATTGAACAGCATAATAAAAAGACATAGTACATAAAATTAATATTAATATACCACAGCGTTACAAATATATGAATCATGAAGGGGGCGGGGCAGAAGCAGGGGTTATTATTTATTAGTTTGAATCAATGCATCCTCAGAGCCAACAGACACATCATCACTGGTTGACGACTTGATGGATATAATCTCGGTATGCTGTGAGATGGGTGAATCATTATTACCCGATATAAGATCATCAGACGAGCCTGCGGCAGTAGTGGATGTATCAGTACTTGATGAGAAGCTTTGTCTGTTTTCAGTGAATTCAACGTGAGCAATTACAGAAACCACAGTGATGTCATTACTATTGGAGACATGAACCCCTTCATTTTCACAATGCTCATCCTCTGGTGTTCCTGGGATGGATCCAGGGGGAATCAAATCAGGGAGTGTATGCTGTGCCTTTATATCTACCAAGGGCTCAGAAGTTGTAATGGTCAAATCCTGTTCACTATCATCCAATGAAATTATTATGTCATTAGGCAACGTTCTATATAGTACATATTAATAACTATTAATGAAATTTATTACTTAGCCATAATTATACACATACTCAATGGTGATAGCTGTGTCTTGATTTGTACTGGTTGACTTGCTAGCAGGTACAACAGCTGTACCAGTAAATTCATCATTGTCATCGGTAACACTGCTAGCTAGTAAAATGGGTGGGTCTAAGTCAATGAAAGACAAACAGAGGTAGAGCAGAGAGATGATGGATTTGAGTATTATACTGGACATATTGCATGGCGTGCATATGTAAGTGTGAGGATATAATATATTTTAATACCACAATCATTGGATGAATCACTCTTCTTAATCTTGGGATATCCGTTTAGTCCTTGCAATAAAGACATCACCTTATATCCAGGCACACAGTATAGCTAAGAGGTAATAGTAATAATAGTATACTGTACATTAACTAATCCGTAATATAATTAATATACCTCAGGATTATTGGATATCTCATCATCATCTGGCATGTCCTCCTTCAATATCCTCTGAGCAGCCTGTATCTGAATCAATGCTTGGAATGCTATGGAAAATTAATTAAAATCACAAAGGATCAAATTAACATTGTTAGTGAACTAACGAGCTCTACAGATGGGGCAATTACTGGCCTGGTAACGCAGATCAGCAGCTAAAATAATCAACAAAAATTAAATTATTTAAATTATTGCTAATTTGCCTCCTAACCACAACTGGCACACAAGCAGAAATGTCGACAAGGAAGGATTATGGTGTCCTTGACATCAGTAAAGCATATAACGCACTCAGCACCAAGTTCATCATCATCATCATCATCGTCATCACTACTGTCACCATCTTCCTCTTCATCATTAGACTACAAACATTATCGTAACCTTATTGGTATTGCAATCTTGTTACTTACCTCCTGAGGCTGTTTCTTGTTTTCAAGTCCATACACTTCATGGTAGATGTATTCAAGTCCATCTATCAAGAACTTTTGTTTCAATACTTTGACACTCAGTTCATTTAAAGACGTTTTTTCAAAAGTACACATGGTCATCAAAGATTGGTATTCATAATCTGCAAGGATGACAAAAAGCCTTTAAGAATTTATCCACGATGCAAGCTAACCCTCGTGGCGCAATGGATTAGCGCATTGGACTTCTAATTCAAAGGTTGTGGGTTCGAGTCCCACCGAGGGTGGTTTTTTTTTTTTTCTTTTTCTTTTTTTTTTCGTTGTATGTTTATTTTTTTTCTTTTCTTTTCTCCACTAACTTCCTTTTTTTATTTATTACTTACCTTTCTCTTCATTTGTTTCCACTAGTATTACCAACGGAAAAGGGTTAGAGCTTACCAATGGATCAAAAGATAACTGAAGAAATAAAACACTATTAAGCAATAAAAAAAAATCAATCACTGAATTTAATCACCTGATCTTCCTCATACTCATCTACTGGTAAAATCAACGAAGCATCAGAGAACTGCTGTTCTAACCCCTTTTTGAACGTATATTGCTGAGACAGCCAACATCTTGAGTCACGAACAGTTCTATAATAATGTATAAATGTAATAATAATACAATAATTTAATTAAGTTAACGGATGAGATTACCCTCCTTTCAGTGAAGCCATATCCAATAGCCTGTCTAGCATACATATCACGTACACGTTACAATCACAATCGCAGTCAAACTTGAACTGGATGGTGTAACGATTAGTGGATGATTCATCGTCACTTCGTGAGGAGTCCCTGTGATTTACAATCAAATACAGTGGCTGTTAAAAGCTGTTGATAGAACTAGTAGTACTCACTTGACTAGTTTAACAGTTTCTTTATGAACAAATACCAACGCATTCAAGCATTCAATGGGTTTCTTCTTTGGTGGCTGTTTGTACGGGAACTAGTAATGGAATAATATAATAATTAATATTACAATGGTAGGGGTTTACTCCACTAACGGGACATGGGGAGTGAGTCATGTAGTTCAATTCAGGAAGGTCACCGTATAAAAAGCTCTCAGGATCAGTCGTCTCAAACTTTTTGGATCCAAGATAGTAATGTGAACTGAAGTAGTCTAGACCTACACGGCCACTCAATAAACACTAATAGATATCGATGTAGTTTACTTACCACCCTGAGAAGGATATATGTATCCATGATTAGATGTGATGTGACTATCAGGAGAAACTACTCGATTCCTCCCAGAGAAATAGCTCCCCATTGCATTTCCCATTTTTGTTTACAAATTGTAGGCGTGGTTTGTAGACCACGCCTATATTTTCTATTTATAGATTGAACCTTATTGCAGCCATATTTGGCTATAAAACAGTCCATCACGTGAGATCATTATTATCGAAACACGTTTTTGTTTACAAGCTCTTGGGCTGTGTCAGCACTTTTTCCTGTGACTGTTCGCTTCTCCTTTAGCTCTCGTTGTACAGGATATTATAAAGCGTTTAGAGTCGTCTTCGGTAATGGAGGTGAATCACGATATCCTGCGTAAACAAGTTATGATTAATCAATTCTGTAACCAAGTCGGGTGTAGCCAGGACACGGCCACAAAGATTCTCCAAGCGTCAAGATGGCAAATCGAAGTAGGGACATAAGCCAACTTTGTATTTTAATAAAACACACACAAACTCAATGACAATTTATATAAATGCCCTTTTATATATATGGAAGTAAACTTGTAGATTGAACATTTTGTCTGTGAATGTCGGTTTGATCTGTTAATTGGTAGTTTGTGTTATTATTATTTTTAGGTTGCGTTCAGTTTGTTTTTTCAAGAACATGGTATCGTTTCTTCACCCAACAATAACTCCAGTTCCTTACTGGATCAACAACAATCTCAGCAGCAACAACACTACAACGGTGTCAACCAAACCGGACAAAACTGTTGCACTAACATAGGTCCATCACCATCATCATCACGAACATCATATGTAAGTGCCTGTATAATATAATATCATTAGTGGTGTGTAGTAATTGTGGGTTGTTTACATTCTGTAAATACTTCTAAATGAGTAATTACTGTTTTGTTTACATTGTCACTATTACCACAACCTCTCTCTCTTTATTAATTATGTGTTGTATTATTATAGTCATGTGTACCCGCCAATACTCCCGCCACTCCTCCCTCGCTACCAGATACACTTGCTGCATTTGCTCAGATGAAGGCCTCTAGTCCTGATCAACGTGGAATGATGGAACCACATCGTATAGTACATGTACATGGACAGCAATTCAGTGAATATTAATGTCTAGTATTTTTTTATCACGTACGCTTCTTTTTTCATTCCTTTTTCCACCCGTATCTTTGTCTCTCTCTCTCTCTCTTTCTCGTTCCTTGGCTGTCTTTCTATCCTGCTGTAATGAATCATTACCTCTCAGTTCAATCTTTGTTATATCCTAATTTCTTTGCTGTTATTAATTAATTTGCGTTCGTTAGGTATCAATTGTATACTTATTGTATACACTGTAATTAATGTTATCATTGTTTGTGTTCGTTAAATGTTTTTGGTTTTTTGTATGGTTATAGTAACTCATTTCGTTTTGGTTTATTTTATTCAAACTTTGTTTCATTAATGAAATTTATGAGTAGCATTATTAATTTATACCCGCCACGCCCTTCAATGAATATAATTTAAGTGCATTTAATTGCCAAGGCGATATGCTATTTTTGTAAAATGCACATGCATTTCATTATTTTCAAGTATTTGAATCATCCCATAAAGTAAGGTATATGCGTATCATATTTCATTAGCATCCTAGTGGAAAAACAAAACGGACTGCTGTAAAGCAATCAGCAACGTAAACTGCAGGAATTTGAGCCAGCCCCACCCTGGCTTGCAAAATAGCGGGTAGACATTGAACAGAAGCTCCTGGTACTCTGCTGTTATATTTTGGTAACGTCATTATGCAGAAGTGGATAGATGCTAATGTTTCCGAGCCCAGTATAGTCGGCCAGCAAAGAAATGAAACAAGCACGGCCAAAAAGGGAAGCAGTGTTGAAGATACGAGTCTAACCAGTTTGAACTGGCTACCTGAGTTCAAGATACAATCCATTGATGGTAAAGAAGATAAAGTACTCAGTAAATCGAGTGCCTCAAGTGTGCACAGCACAGACAGCTCTGCTTCATCCAGTGGAAGTTGGACTCAAGAATCAGAAATTGAGAAAGACGAGTGTTTTGTGCCACTATCACCCATTAAGAGATGCCGCAGCCAAACAGTAGAATTTGAGAAAGATCCTCTTCGGTTTGAAGAGAATTCAAGTAAACCTCCATTCTCATATACTACCATTATATACCTGGCCATACGGTCTTGTAATAAGGATAAAGTCATGCTAAGTGACATTTATCAGTGGATCAAGGATCATTTCAAGTATTACAGAATAGCAGAGTCAACATGGCAGGTGAGATAGCATTGTAGCCTATGCTAGCAAGCACATGCACAGCTTGTAGCCTTGTATCAATAATTTAGCCTCATTATATATTTAATTGCCAGGAGTCCATTTTACATTATAAACCCCTATATATCAAATCAAAATAAACTACAAGAATAATTATTATCATGGAGTAATAGACTACCATTATAATATTGTTGGTATTGATTTTTAAGACATAAATGTATTATAAATCTATGATTTTACATTATTTTGTTGTACATGTAGTCTAGTATAAGTTATGTATGCTCTTTGGCTGGGTAAAGCTAAGTTGCATGAACACATTACAGCTCATGCATATCATAATGGGTGGAGTACATGGGTGGAGTGTATTATTATTCATTACTGAAATGCATTTCTGACCACACATGCACTAACATAATTGAACAGTCTATGAATGTTATTAGTATGTCAATTATTATTATTTTAGAACTCTGTCAGGCATAATCTATCTCTCAACCAGTTTTTTCGTAAAATACCACGAGGCGAGGGTGATCCGGGTAAAGGGAGTTTCTGGCAGATCAACCCTGAGTACGAGCATTTATTGAGGGATGACAAAGAGCTGCAACGACTTGTGCAGCAACAAAATGGCATTAGGACACCTGCTCAAAGGAAACGGTCTAAAACTAGGAGAAAAGCACATAGTTTCAGTGAAAGTTTCAGTAATGCAGGACCCGGCTCTTCAAAAGTCCCGACTGGTAATGGTATTACATTGGGGACAAAGAAACATTGTAAAAGTGACAATAAACAAAGATCATTGAGTACTACATCCCCACCAATGACAGGAGTTGACCCCTGTCATTTACCGGGTGATTTGGATTGGGTATCATTGCTCAGTAGTCAGAAGTATGGTTGCAGCTCTTGTATGGAAGGACAGCACTATAAGTCATCCTTTGGGTCTCCAGTACTGACCATGAGTGTACCAACAGAGTTAGACCCAATCCCCTCAACATCAATGCCAGTACTACCCATTACAGCAGTACTACCGAATAAGATACCTGACATTCCCTCTCAGAAACCTATCCTAACTAACAGTCTCGATGAGATCATTACGACTCAGGAATCCCCAGCACCCTTACTACCACCCTGGGCTGTTGAGAGCAGACCCTTCTCACCCACGCACTTCAACATAGAACATCCATGGGCGGAGTCTAATCGAGGTCAAGAGGCAGGAATACCCAAGCTAAATCGTCATTGGTCATCTCCTGCAGGTGAGGTTATGTGGAGTAACCCACAGATTAACAGGTCTAATAAACAACATCTAGCACAGCTGATATAGCTATATGTCCAACATACACACACACACACACACACACACACACACACACACAGACAAAGGCATGCACACTGACTATATAGTTACTATAATCTAACTGTAAATATATTTGGCAAACACTATAAACACTACTATTGATATTATACTTATTACCAGAGTAAAATATTATTTTTTTTTTCAATTTATTCCTTTTTTACAAATTTATTTATAATTAATTAATAATAATAATTTAAAGGAGTCCCTCCATTTCCTTCATGAATGTATCATATGCGTCTCCTTTATTCTGTGGTACGATGGTAGAGCGCTTAGCTGTAGTACTCCCCATTGAGGGTTGGCGCGGTGGAGCGGGATGCTTAACATTACGGTAAGGATGATCCCTACGGACACGTAGTGAAGTGGGTAGGAACTTGGTGACCTCAGCTTGAACATTCCTAATCTGAGGCTGAGCTGATATTGTGGCAGTTTGTGTTTTACTACCAGTACCAGTGGGCGTGGTCTCACTCCTACTAATCACAGCTGACGACTGGAAATGTGGGGATTCTTTTTTCGAAGAGGATAAAAGTGGGCGTGGGTGGATAGAGGGGGGAGGGATAATGGAGTATCTATCAACAGGTCGATGATGTTGAGCTGGTGGAGGGAATAATGGTGGGGGAGGGTAATGGGTACCCGGGGGAGGTAATCCAGGTGGTGGGCCAGGGGGTTGTAATGAGCGAGACATACCTCCCTCTGGTAAGGTAGGTTTTGGATTATCTTCACTTCTAATTTCCAATTCTATAGTAATGATAATAATTATAATCACATACAGATCACAGTACTATATACATACATACATACATACATACGTAAATACATACATACGTATGTACATACATACATACATACATACATACATACATACATATGTACAAATAGTTGGGTTTTTTTCCTTCCATAAAACGAAACTTGAAATGAAAGGCAACAGTAACTTAAACAACAAATATTTAGAGTATTTTTTTTTGCTAAATATTTATTAACGAATTTTAGAGAGCTGAATGCTAGAGAAATCATGGTACATACACACACACATACATACACATACCTTTGCCATTATCATCGTCATCACTACTATCATCACTAATGTCACCATCCTCACCATCACTGTCACCACTATCACCACTGTCATTATCATCATCATCATCATCATCATCATCATCATCACTGCCTTCTGTAAACTGTACTGCTCGTTTGGGTCGTTGTATAATTGCCTTTGGATACATTATATCAGGTGGAGGTCCCGGGGGTGGCCCTAAATTAGTGTTTGAAAATAATTAATTACTATTGTTTGTCGACCAGTAGTCCATCAACACACATCAAGCATGCATGGGCTCACTGGTTGACCACATGAACAAAATTTATACTGTACAACAAAGGTGAATTCAACATATAATATCTGTGACCATAAGTCAATAGTATGGATCTGATGTTAATACCTGGAATAGAACGTATTTCTATTTCACTGTCAGCGTATTTGTTTAAATGGGCGTGCAGTTGTAACCCAACACGCTAATGTTATATACATTGTTGTAAATTCGCCTAAAGTGCTAATTGTTATGTTAACCATTATAATCATTCATTATGCATTCCATCAGGGGTCCGTAATGTAAAGTGCTAAGAAAGGAGATGGACTCCTGATTCTATATAAATGTAAAGTAGTAGGTTTTTGTGTTTCTCATTTCTCTGTTCCTATACTGCAGAAGACCTTTGGGCCGAAGCATATGTATTCCTTGTGAACTTTAATAAATTATAAGCTCAATATTCCTCTATTCCTTCTGATACACTAAAGAATCTGTTATGATAAATTATGAAAACATTGTCGTCCTAGTGAGCTGCTTTAAAAATACGAGTCTAAAAAGTGTAAAAGCAAAACATAAAAAGAAATCTTTGTGAAAAGATACAATAGCATAATCTACTACATCATTAATGTAGTGATCCTTTTACACAAAAGAAGGTGACACAATCACATGCAGCAGGTTAGCAAAAAAAAAGATGTTACTTGTGAATCTGTTAATAATAAATATGCACCTGTTTTAAGCACCTTCATGAGAATAATAAATCTTTTTTTTTGTATCTTCAGCATTACATACCACTACTCAGGTACAAATTGAGTAAATCTAAACATAGGCTTCTCTCACAACTAGCGACAATTTTCTATAGTTGTATTTCGCTAAAAGGCTTCCAAAACATAAACTAATTCCAGATATTGCACAATTACTGGAATGAAAAATAATTAATCTCCATCACTTCATATAAAAAACTCTTGTGCTCTGATGTCATCATAATAGTTATCAAATACTAACTGTACATTTAGAGATGGAATACTTATTCTGTAATAAGAGTTAAATGGTTTAGAATGATGCTGTTAACTGGAGGACACGGGACTTGCTGTTGAACTCAATACTAATACACAGTGTATTTCCTTCTTTGCCAGTAATCGGACATGAAACTATCCAATCTATACGCCATTGTACACTCAGTATATTTCACTACAAACTAACCTGGTGGGATCAGACCACGCGGTGGTAGAGCCATAGAGCCAGGTCTAATAATCAATAATAATATTATTACTATTGTAATTATTCAGTACTTACTCATCAGGTAACGGAATGTTAGTCACATCTTGAGGCACATCTATTAATATTAATAACTATTATTAACTTATAATAATTAATAATTATTGATTACCATTATCCTCATTATTAGGTCCATCAGGTAGCGGAATATCAGATACATCATACTGGGACTAAAATACATGCTAATTAATTAGACTAACCACACTATGGTTAGTAACGTACCCTAGCTGTTCTGTAAGAACCTAATATTAATGAAAGGATGAACTAATGATAATTAAAGTGGGTGGTCACATACTGTATACTGTAGTCATATCACGTCGTCTCTTTTCACTCTCTACAATAAAACTAATCAACAAAAAATTACTGATCACAATTATTATTGATTAACTTAAGTGGATTTCACATTATCTAATATCGTAAATGCTGATTGTCAAATGACTGCGTTACAATGAAACATGCACTTGTATTGAAGTGAACATTGGTGGGCACATCCTACAATACGCATGATTATTGTGTAACGAGTCTATGTGTGTGGGTGGGTGGAAAAAGGGGTGTGACAGTAAACACAAAAACAACATGCACTTGTGCTACATGTGTATGTGTTTAACAACCGGCGTTTAATGAAGTTGGATCTACATCATAAAATGTAACATTTACATACATCACATGTGCAAATACACGGGAAGAGAGTGATTGTTACTGTATTATAAAAGTTAAACCAAGTTCAAGTTTAATGTTCGAGTGATGGTTTGTACTCTTCCCATGTATTCGCTTAAGTCATGAAAACATTACATCTTATAAACCAACTCAGGAGTCCACTAACGTTTTAACTTGCTGGGCTTTGTTATAATCTTCCCTTTCCTAATTAAATATCATTATTAATTGTAACGATAACAGTAATTGAATATTAATCTTACATAAAAGTTTACAACTCTCTGCAATGTTTCATGTAGCTTTCTCTTCTTCTCCTTAAGTCCTTTATCACTGGGTAGTTCTTCAGTACCTCCGGCCTCAATTTCTATAGCGATATCATACTTATAATTATCACTGGCCATCCAAGGTGATCAAGTTTTGTTCATAGTCTATTGTTAAACTGATAATGAGGAGGATCAGACAAAGTGTTGCACAGCAAGTTGTTCAACATCATTTGGATCCAATGAAATATCTTGAAGTGACATTATAAAAATGCTCAAGCGTTAATGATTACTGCCACATAAAATCTCATGAAGTGGAAAAAGTAAGCGTAGTGTGCAAAAAGTGGATATGCTTTTTTTTTTACAAGTAGTTACACCTTCATGCACTTGTGGATCTTTTTTATTGCTTTATATGAATCGGACAATTAGTTTCTTGATTTTCCTATTGTAAATGGCTAAAGTTTTTTTGCTGACTTAATCGTTAGATACTAGAGTAATAGCAGAGATTGGAAACTATGTGGGCATAATTTCTTTGCAAATTGAAATCCATGCTCTTGCAGTTTTATTACTTTTTTTGTATCACAGCGCTGACAAAGTCAGTCTTTTAGCTAGCACATTCCTCAGCACTGATGGTCCTTTGAGTTAGTCATCAAAGCTTGTTGAACCGTATCATAAATTTTACATTTTTGCCATAATGCTAGAGCTGCATACAGCATCCTAAGCTTTCAATGCTCAAAAATCAATGTTTGAAATACATTAGTGTACCTGTAACTTGATACAAAAGAGACTTGATATAGTGCATGGCATTGTAAGTAATGAAGTACAACAATACGAGTGCTTGCAAAAAGTCTATTTTCTGCACTGTACAATGTTTTATCAAGGTAATGTGTTAAAGAATTTTAAGTTTTGATGTATCTCCCATCTTCTAAAAATGGCCATCAGGTGTATCGGCATTGCTTAGTCAAGAGCAAATCGGTGTCTTGTTAGTGTCGTAAGTCTATTCTGCTCATCAGGTACCACCAAATTACAAAAAAAACCTAAAATAAGTCTCCATTGATGTAGAAGCATTGGTTAGCGATTATACAGCAGCTTACTATGTAATAAATGGCAATCATTTTGAACAACATGCAAATCGGCCGTTCCAATACAGCTTCCAATCCCTACCTACTATTAGTCTATTATCTATGGCTCAACTGCATTACAACTATGCAATGGTGAACTGTAGGAAAGTCATATCTGTGTACTCCCATCATACATTTTATCCTCAAAACGATGTACTCGTCACTTGTTTATGCAAATGTAAAGTTGAGAACATCTTTCACACATTTCTGTGAAAGATGTCTACACGGTGGGTTTCAATAAAACAAGGTTAATTTTTACTAATTATGGCTGACTAACCCATTTTTTCTATTTCTTCAATCTCTGCCAATAATTGTTGAGGGTTCTTACTCTTAATAACAGCTTCCCTTACAGCTGTTCTCTGCTGTTTATTCTATAATGTGAATTGAAAGTCAGCATGATACTCAGTTCACTGTTTAGTTTAATTAACCTTCTTCAATTCCTTCTTTCTACATTGCTTTCCTACGATAAAATAAACGGTTAAATGACCTATTCTCATAACCGAAAGCTCTAGATTCTCCCCCAGTCCCATTAACTAACTCCATTGATCTGTGGGATTCATAAACTTCCCAGTTTTAGTTGTTTTCGTTGATCTTCTCCCCATGGTTGGTTCACTTATCTCTCGGTTAATAAAGGGTTAAAATAACGTGGTGGCATGTTTGGTTCTAAAGGGGTTAAAAATAATATTGTAAAGAGGAAGAAAAAAATCGAGATCTCGAAAAAAATGGAGGCTACGTCAGCTTGGAAAAGATTAGTTGCTAGTAATCTTTCTAAGGTACTTTGGTACTCTCAGTAGTTCTTTATGTTAGCATTACAATGTAGGATGAAGAAAGGATCCGTAGATTGAGTGAAATACTGCAGAAGAGCGGTTCACTAACCGACGGAATGGTATGTGAGACGAGAGTTTATTGAAATGTGTTTAGTCTACAGTACGCATGTAGGTTGGCATATTAGACTCATTTGAAGGCCGTTTGAACCGTCTGGATAAAACCATAATGCCAGTTTATGATAAAACAAAGCAACTAACTCAACTACAGGAAAGTAAGCACTTATTTTACTCTATTCCGCCATCCCCTCCCCCTTTCCACACACACACACACACACACACACACACACACACACACACACACATGTGCGCACACTTTTCAATGCTTATTCTGCCCATTGTTGTCGTGTTACTTAATAAATAGATGTTGATCAGACACTCACAGCATTGGATCGTGTTATTGGATACTATCATATTGTGGATGAAATAGAACCAAAGCTAAAGCTAGGGTAACAGCCACCGCCATTAGTTATTGTCAATAGTATAGTACTGCTGTGTTATATATCAGACCAACTGGTAATATCGAGGGATATCTCAAACTACTGGATAAACTACGAGTAGCGGTTGATTTCTTTAAGAATAATAATCCTCACAGCATGCAGCGATCAGCAGTGGTCAGTGATTGGTGTTCATAATGAATGGATATGTTATAGTGTGTTAACTATAGAATGCTACCTTTGATGAGGGTATTAGAGCATTAGAAAAGGAGTTCATTGATATGGTCAGGAGACACTCTCAACAGGTCCCTCTACCTGAGTTAGAGAAGCTGATAAAAACAGAGGCAGCTGAGGAAGCCGCCATGGATCAAGGTGACATGACAGCACCAGTATCACCCAGAGAGAAGCTAAAGATACAGCACCTACCGGGTTAGCATCAATGTCCTTATTAACAGTGAATTATTGTATACTATTATCAGATGATGTGGTAAAGGATTTGAATACTATAGCAAAATATGTTGTGTTCAATGCAAACAAATCAGGTAAATTCATCATTTATGATTCTTTGTTACAAGCTGTTATTCCTTTTGATTATTTACCAGATATAATGGTTGACTATAGCACCAAGCGTTCGTATACTGTGGGTCGATCATTGAAGGGTTACATGGATGCAGGATCACCCAAGAAACAAACACACCAGAACTGTTAGTTATATTGTATAGTGGGAGGTATTGATGAAAGATTATTTTTATTTGATGAGTTGACAAGTTTAAATAAGATGTAAAAATGTAATAGCTATCCAGCTAATTATTAAACATGTGCTCATGTGAGCATATGACTCCTATTTGTCAAGTTAAGATTCATAAATCAAGCAAATTTACTGTTGTCATATTTTTTGCCCGTCAGTAAATCCCTCTATATAGTATTATGCTAGTAAAGTAACCTGTAGCAAGTTATATAATAATTCCAATAGTTCTTCAAAGGCCCTCACCTGCCAAACGAATCAGCACTAAAAGGAAAGAGTAAGCCCCTACAATATATATTAATTATTTAAGGTAATGTGTAAAATTATATTATCCTTGTTACTAACTATAGGAACATGCCAGCCAGGGGAGGAAGATCAGGTGAATATTGGATATAATAATTATATAATTCATTCATTTATTGTGATATCTTTATGTAGTTCCCGGTAAATATTCGTCTGGGTCGGTATTAACAGCCTCAGAAGGGGTTACTGATGAACAGTTGAGTATCACATGACCCATCATATTATAATTATATAGCTTAATAATATTATATCATTATTATTGTAATAGACTGGAAGGCTCATCTGTACTGAAGAACTCTTCAATCATATTGCTACGTCTGCTACAGGTATGTAGCATTATTTCCTGGTTTAATAACTATTAATTAACCTTTATTGATTAGTCTGAGTGGTTATTAATGGAACATATAGTCCCCGCCCATCAATACAAACACGTGTTTGCCCAGTTGGTGGTGTCTCCAGTTGATTATTTCATTCATAGAGGAGAGGTGAGCTTTATTCTGTAGAGTTTAGTATAATGCATGGCTGTGGTTATCTGTTGTGTGCATTGGTTAAATTTCATTGTAATTGTTGTTTAGCTACTGCATCAGAATGCTCTTCGTCAATTGGGGAAGTTTGATTTTGTGACAATAGTTCCGTTACTGAAGGTCATCAAGCAGATTGATAGGCTATTACCAGAGTATGGACAGTTATTGGGAGTAAGTTATATTATTAATGGATGATAGTAATGTTTGTTTTGATATTGTATTAGCAACTGGACAGTCCTGTATATCCAAGGCTACCTGAACTAGTGGGTGTACTGGAGAAAACTGTATGTTACGATTAATTTTATACTTGTTCTATTTTACAATGATTATTGTTAATTGTTTAGGCTGTAAAAGGCATGGAGGACTATATAGTTTATATTAAGGTATTCGTTTGTAAAGTGGGACAGTGTGTTTGTAGTATGGGTGGTAGCTGAGGTCAGTAATAGTGTTTCTGGGAGAAGGCCTATGGATATTTCTACTGTGACTTTATTTTTGCGGACTATGAAAATTAAAGAAATAAAAATTTGAGCCACAAGTATTAAGTATTGTGCAGGCTCTATTTCTGCAAAAATTAAATCACAAAGATTTCCTGTCATACGGTATATATTCATTTTTACTTTTGTGCACAACTAATCTCCTCATTAATTATATAGGGTGATTCTGAGAAGTACTCCAACCTTCCTAAAGATGGCACTGTCCATGAGTTAACCAGTAATGTATGTTGTATGTTAGTTATGGTATAGTATTGTGGCATATTGTGTATAGTATTGTGGCATATTGTGTATTGTTGCTATTCCTGTAGACAATGTGGTTCTTTGAACAGATGTTGGTCTATGCGGATACTGCGGGTCGGCTAGAAATGGCTCAAGGTAGTATCTGTTATAATTAGTGGGTGTGGTTTATAATGTTATATTATAGGTCAATATAGTGTACATGAAGATGAGGATGGGCGTAGACGTGCTGTTGGTTCCTATATTGGTAATATAACCCCTCCTCCTCCCCCCCCTCTTGGTTATTGTTAATGATGTGATTATACTGTTGTACTAGTTCGTGTGTTGGATGCTTTAACACTGAATATGGAGAACAAGTCCCATAACTATGAGAGCCCTATATTGGCTGCTATTTTCCTATTAAACAACTATCACTTCATTCAGGAAACCTTCAAACGGTAAACCTAACACATATTAGACTCACTTTAGCCATTATTGTTGTGTGCTGTTAATAGGAATTCTAAAATGCTGGAATTACTGGAGATAATCTTACCAGATATCGAGGAGAACTATAATACTCTAATAGGGAACCAACGACGAGCATATCAGAGAGGGTATGCATGTTCATACATTAATTATATAGACACACATATGCAGGGCTATAATTATCCAAAAATTTCTGTCAGAGAGGGCAAGATAACTTTGTTTTAAAATTATTGGTTTTGCAATTACATGTACATGTACAATACTATTTTGTGTGGTTAAATTACCTGATTTAAACATTTGGAACAAAATCATCATGATACTTTCAATTTGATTATTGAAAAAAAAAATCATTTGTATTGTTTATACTGTAATTATTTTAGAGTGGCCAATGCCTCTTGTAGAAGGGGGAGGGGGGAGCAAATGCCACACCCACCTTTTAAATGAACCCCTGATACATACATGCACATACACATACTTCCATATAGATTACTAGATTAGAGCATTATAACACTATAGAGGGCATGGTTGTTTATAATATTCATGTTTATATTGAAGCAATGTAACACTGTATTTCAATAGGTTCACTAAACTAATGTCGTTTTTGGGTGCTGAAAAAATATCTAAACCTATCTCAAAGGGTCAACGGCAACGGTTAAAGGATAAATTCAAGGTTAATTTGTTTATTTTAAGTAATAAATAATTGTTATTAAGTAATTTAGGGTTTCAATACTGAATTGGAGGAGCTATACCGTATCCAACAGCATTATTCTGTTCCTAACCCTGCACTGCGTCAGTCTGTGCGGAATGATGCCATCAGTATGATTTCTCTGACATATAAACCATTTCATGAAGAGTATGTGTTCAGTCAGGACCCTTTTTGATTACAGTATAATTACACTATGTGTGTTTGTGTGTTAGATATTCTACGGCTGATTTTACCAAGAATCCCGAAAAATATTTGAAATACAGACCTGAAGATGTGGAACTAAAGTTAAGCAAGTTTTTTGATCAAGGAGCTCAGTAATGAATTTAATGCATGATTCTTTTTAACTCTGTAGTACTAGCAAAATAATGTAATAATGGAATTCTTTTTGTTGTTGTTATTGTTATTTTCTTTCTTTTTTTATTATAACTAATTTTATTTTACATAAACACATACTAGTACAGTTCAATTGTAATGTGATTAGGACAGAATTAGGGTAGACAAAAATGAAACAAATGAAATTGATAAAAGCAAAAATAAGTCAATTCAATGATAGTATGTACAAATTATTTTTTTTTGTTCTTTTAAAAAAAAAAAAAAAATCAATTATGAGCCACACCCACTTTAGATCTAATTATACCTTAGATCTAGATACTAATGGCGTATCAAGGAATAGGGCGAAAGATCTCAACTTCATCTCCTGACTGCAGAAAATGGATCGATCAAGGAGCTTTGAACAGTTACGGCTTCAAACGAGAGGAGGCAATGCGTTGCTTCAAGAAGGCGTTATCGTTCGATGCTAACTGCCCAATGGCCCACTATTTCATTGCCTACAATAATGCCGCCGACTATAACAACCCTGATGGTTTGGATTATGAAGAAGGCTTTAAACAAGCTGAAAAGGCCATGGAAGTAGCTCGAGGTATTCCTGACCTCACAGAATGGGAAAAGGCCTTGATAGAGGCACAAACACACCGCTTTTGTTGGCCACTTGACTCTAAGCCACAAACGGAGCTCCATCGAAACTATGCCAATGCAATGCGTCTAGTGTACGAGAGGTTTGGTGACCAAGATCCAGACATCGCCGCTATATTTGCTGAGTCCCTGATGATGCTGGCTCCATGGCTGCTTTGGACCAAACCCCCTCATATTAAACCAGCCATGGCTGAAACAGAGGAGGCTGTCAATGTACTGGAGAAGGCATTGAAGATCGATCCATTCCATCCTGGTCTGTGCCACTATTATATTCATGTAATGGAGCTATCAGCAACACCTGAAAAGGCCCTTCCAACTGCTGACACACTGCGCCACCAGTATCCTGATCAGGGTCACCTTGTCCATATGCCATCACACATTGACATGTGGGTGGGGCAATATAAGGAGGCTGTTGATGTTAATAAGGAAGCAATAGTTTCTGATGAAGCATATAAAGCAGACAGAGAATGTGACATTGAGTTCTATGATATGTATCGTATGCATAACTACCATTTTACTGTATGGGCATCTATGTTTGATGGGCAGTACGCTACTGCCATGTCCTATGCTGAGCAGACGGAACAGCAACTTAGCACTCAAGTGGTTACATCCATGTTTGGTGATATTCCCCTTGGTAGGATGTATTTGGAGCCATTTTCATCTCTTCCTTGGCATGTCTTGGTTCGTTTTGGCAAGTGGCAAGAAATCATTGATAGGCCGATGAAAGAAGATGTGGATGTTTATGCTAGTACGGTATCGACATCCTATTATGCTCGAGCAATAGCTTTCGCAGTATTGGGGAGATTAGATGAAGCTGACAAAGAACGTGAGAAATTTTATGGTTCCTTGCAGAACAAAGCACTTGAGCAACGTTTTCTATTCAATAACATTATGCATGATCCGGACAAAAAGAGTGGTATTCTCGATGTCGCTGAAGCAGTATTGAACGGTGAAGTTGAGTACCATAAGGGAAACTTTACTGAAGCTTTCAAGTATCTACAGCTAGCTGTAGAGCGTGATACAGGGTTGATCTATGATGAGCCCTGGGGATGGATGACACCAGCACGCCATGTTCTTGGTGCTTTGTTACTAGAGCATGGGGAAGCTATCCAGGCAGAGAGTGTGTATCGTGAGGACTTAAAGCAGTATAAGGATAATTTGTGGTCGCTTTTGGGTCTTTATCAGTCCCTCAAGGCTCAAGGAAAGCAGGCTGATGAAGCAGAGAGGACATATGCTTTGTTTAAGAAAGCGAGTGTTCGTACAGACATAATAATTGGAGCATCATGTTTGTGTGCAACAAAGATGTGTTGCAGTAAATAGACACTGCGAATACGGGCATGGTGTATGGTTGAAATTTTAAAGTTATTTAAACAATTTTTATTTATTTATTGGCAACAGACTGCTTTATAGCATATTGTGAGGTAGCGGTAGCAATGTTTTTTTTTTGTTGAAATAGTTATTATTAGCATTAATTTACTAAGGAGGTTGTGTTTGTTTGCTTTATTGAATACCACTGGGCACAGTGAATGGTTACAGTAAATGACAGCTATACTATCACTACACTTACTGCCCAATAATCACTGCATGTATCACTAAAGCGACATCATTATGAAGCAGATAAGTATAGTTAATGACATCATGGATCCACTTTACACAAAGCAATAACTATAATTAATCAGGATTTTGATACTGGCAATAGTCGATTGCGTTACATCATAAACATGTATATTATATGCCGTTATTTATACATGCATATATGCATTAGCGCACTGAGTATATAGTCATGTTGCCAGACTGCCCCCTGCACTCTGGGAGGGTCTGGCCATGCACGCAACGCTATTTGCACCTCACAAAATGGGAAAAGGCCTTAATAGAGGCACAAACACACTACTTTTGTGTCTAATTATAAATGTCTATAATATACAATGGACGTCTCTCCTACATCATCGATTCATTTGAGCTAGCTTTCTATATTTTAATACTACATGCATATCATTAATCAATCCATTGTAGGGTATATGAATTAAGGTGGTGGCACACGTACTGACATTCACATGCATGCACGGTTCAGCACGACTGATGTACTAGAACACCCAAATTAAAACAATAGAAATCATCACAATTTTTGTAGAAATAGCACGCAAGTAGTTCTATATCAACCAAAAAAAAAAATGGAAAAGAATGTATAGCAAGTCAAAACTTATAAATAGGGCGAGGTATCATAGTCATCCTAATGCAGGAGAGGTTACTGCTACGACCTTCTTCATATTTGCCTGCAACAGAGCACCCTTAACAGTGTACATACGCAAAAAATCAACACAGCTATTGTATCCGATTTCTTTTTCCACCAGTTCAGCTACACTAGGATTGGCCTCAAAGGGAACTACTAACCTCAGCCTGTCAGCTCCTTTCTGATCAATAGCCTTTTTAGCCAACGAAACGAGTAGCATTCGAGTAACATTATCATTATCGGAAAACATCGGACCAATTATTTGCTCAGCTTCATTAACGACACTGAGTTGCATAACAGCATAGCCAATGATTTCACCACATTCATTGGTAGCCACTAACCCCATGCTTTCAGGAGTAGTGATCCACATCTTCAGGTATCGGTATCGAAGACATCCAAAAATAGACGCATCATAAGCAGCGAGCTTGTCAAAACTGAAGGTGTGTATTTCTTGAATTGAGTTGTTAGATAAATCTCCCGAGTCCACTCTTCCTGCTTGGAGTACCTTGAAAACCTTCGAACATGACAGAATATATTCCCTGAGCACCGATTTTTCACAAACCCCAAATAACCTTTCATATTTCGGAACCATATTTAGAACAGCATCCAAACCAATTTTCCATTCCTTCCCAAACAATGCAGTCAAGGCACTCATTAATTGAGAACCATACCCTTTACCACGGAAGGGTTTCACAACAATATACGAACCAATAAACACAAACCCATCATCACCTTCACCGTACTTAGATGCACTGACACACCCTATCCTCTGCCCATTCAGGTAACCGATCAAGAACCCTGGTGTAGTAATGGGACCAATGTGTGTCATCATGTGAGCTCCAGCACTCCATTGCTCTTCTTTGAACATTTTTGCTACAAATTCATAATCATCTGCTGACGTAGCTTGTTCAATGATGAAGTTTGGTTGATCCTCCTCGGGTTGATCTCTATCCTGCTCTGATTGCATAGTGCCTGGAAAACCTTGACTAGAGTACTGACGATATATATAGATGGTCTATGAACTCACTGAACTGTCCGTCATAAAAAAAATTAAAAATGAAAATTACAAAAAAAAAAATAAATAAAATAGTAGACTCTAATACAAAATAGGCACTTGTAGACACTTCCTAACAAAAAGCCGCAAAAAGCCTTTAGAAAAGTCACATGACGCCGTGCCTTTATAATTATTCATCGATTTTCAGGTATTAATTAAGGGTGAAACTAATCGAAGCTATTATACTAAATTAGCTTGTATTGTATTGAACAAATAAGTACACCAGTGCCGAGTATTATGCTCGGTATTATGTCATCGGCACCGAGTGACACCAGGGAAAATCATTTATTAGTCTGTTTTTCACAATTTTCTTACACAGCCAGTAGTCTAGTAAAATTATTATCAGTTTACTCATCAGTGCATGCATGTCATATAGTGACTGAATTATAAGCTCTCATGCAAGAGTTTTTCCCTAATTTGTGATCAACGTGTTCCACATGCATGATGATCAGTCAAACGTGAGCCCCTAGGCCTGAATCCTAGGCCCTCCCATCTAAAATAGTTTTCAATTCAATAATAGAAATAAAAACTATAGTTACTAAGAGTCATATTGGTCACCGCTAAATATGCTTGGTGTCATGGAGTCGTACGTAGTTGATGACATGTTGAGGTAAGTCAATGGAATCGTATTGTATGTGCTGAGACACAATGTATCTGGATACACAGCAGAGTAATGGATGGGGTCCCTTTACATGTAAAAGGGTATATACTTTACTCTCTCTATCACTACAATATTCTATTGGCATGCGTCCATCTTTATCAACAGCATCAATGTGAGCTCCGTATTTCAGGAAACACGACACTAAAATCTCTTTCCTAAATAGAATATTAGGAGGTGCCCCACATTTGACTGCCATGTGCAGTGGCCTGTTGCCATCGGAGTCCATCTGGTTTATGAAACTATAACAACCAAACTCACAAAGCATCTCAACTAGTTTCGCTAACTCAGAAACTGTAGGTTGTTTGATCATAGACCGACGTCTGGATAAATACATAGTACAAAGCCGATGGAGAATAGTTGTGCCACATTGATGTTGTACCTCTCGTGCTTTAACAATGAATTCATGAACTAAATCCTCCATTTGACTTGATGGCACTACAACACTGGCGGCAGCAGCTGTAGAAGACTGTTTATGATCAATTGCTGCATTCGCTACACTACTGGTATTAGTTGCTAACCATGCATGGAAACAGAAAATAATGTAACGGAACACCCATACAATCAGATAGGAAGGAGTTATTGTAGTGGGTGTAACTGCAGTACCAGATGGAATAGATGAAATAAAGTTCAATAGATTAATGAAGCATTTGATGTAAAACTCCAATCCATGTCCTGGAGAACGGTTGTAAGCTGTTTGAAAGAGCTTACGAATAATTATAAAGCAATTTCGTGTCATTTGTCTATATAGGCTGAGGTCATAGTTACGATTCATGGTAAGCCTGGTTAGTGATGTGGCTATAATTCGCTGTATAAAATGTTCAAACATTTCATGATTGGCATTGTCCGAACCAGAAAGACAATTATCAAAAGTAACCGTATGAATGGGAAGCCAGATGGTGGAATTTGCCATCGGATTACAAAATACTGAGCCAAGAATCCTTTCTAATAATAGGAAAACATCGACATATAGTTTCGCATCTATAAAATGAGAGCCTTGCGATACTGGTAGTGGGGTTCGTGTCACGAGGTGATTGAGAATACCTAATAACTTAACTCTTGGATGATCATCAGATAAACTCATGCCAGCAGATACTTCTGACGCTAAACCACTTAAAAGGTCATTCGCAGCAGATCTCACTCGACTAAAGATATCATTAACTTGAATAAAAACCATTGAATTGGATAGCTTGGGGAATAAAAGTCCACGGACAGTTTTAACGAAGTTTGCCTCCAGTCGACATAAGTTAGAACATTGTGGTAACCCAGTGAGGTATTCAGTAACTGGTTGAGTGTTGAGTAGTGCAGATAAGTACAATGGACAAGGAACATAACTATGAGATAATGGATCACCAGTAATACCAAACAATAGCTCAGCACCACGTGATATCAATAGCTTTAGTAAGTCAAGTCGGCCTGACGCAGCTGCCATATGTATTGCTGAGTATCCAAAATGATCTTTTTGGTTGATCACACTGATGTCCTTTGCTAGCAGATACTCAAACACCTCTACACTGCAATCTTGTAAGCAAGCAAGCATCAATGGAGTCCGACCACGAATATCAACAGCCCCTCCCACCTTTGCTCCCTTGAAATCAATCAGCCATTTCAGTACATTGATATCTATACTGATACAGCTAGCGGCAAACGCTACTGGGGGACCACAGACTGGTGACTCTTTGTGCACATCAGCTCCCTTTGATACAAGGTAGTCTAAGAGTTCAATACTACCACTGTTACAGGCAGCCATTACAAGGGTGATGTCATTATGACGTATGGAAGGGCATTTCAGCTCGTGTAATTCATCGTGGACATCGAAATGGATGGTACCCAAGCCATTTATATCGTATGGAATACTTGGATTTGATGATTCCAATAACCTTTGGACATTCCCCGATTTATCGACATAATAATAAGCCACCTCGTGGATTGTTCTCCGATACGAGTGTAATACGTCTTCTTCCATAAAAATCCCTTTAATTAAGGAAGTAGAATAAGAACACTGATCTATACTGGTTAGAACGCTCAAGCAAGTAAAAAAAGGTAGAGTTTCTAAACACGAACGTAAATCCTCAAAGTACCTTGAAGCTGCTCAGTGTTTCTCCTGACCACACCTTATTTGAGGAGGTGTGGCTCAACTTACAATCTCTGTGGTTATAAAGTAATGCAGATGTATGTAGTGGTTGCTGCAAAGGTTTTTTATTGTAGTCTACTCATAATTCTGTTAACTGTAATGAGATTTATGTAGAAAATTATAGCCTGATGGTTGTCATAGCTTTATTTTACCCTGTCACTAGCCTATTATTTTGTTCCTTTTTTTTTTGTAGGTTTTTCTCTTGTATTGCAATGCATGTACATGTCTGCTTTACTTGCGTACTACAATAATAATTGAAATAATAACCGTTACTAATAGAATTATTTATGTGCTATGCTTGTATAGTATATTGCTGGTGCTCTATCTTGTTGTTAGGTTAATGGAGTTCCAGTGGGTGTTGTATGGCTCGTGTGATAAATCATGGTATATGTTACAAGAACAAGTGGAAGAGTGTCTTGATATTAGAGGAATGCAAAGAAGATATCCAGGTATATGGAGTGTATACTTATCATTGAGTAACTTTATTATAAAACTAAACTATATAGACTTAGAGGGAAGAGCAGATAATGTGGTAGACAAGAAATACCTGATTGAAACAGAAATAGTGACAGAAACTCAAAGAAACATGAGTATGTTTTTATGTACATAAGATTTTAGAATGCTTCTATGTATTATTTCATACAGGTGTATGGAATGTAAAATAAAGTAAAAGTGATATGTATTTTTAAATAAAATGTGTAAATGCAAAGATACAAAATATAAAGCAGTTTACAAACATCGCCATTGTATAATTATTACAATTATTATAGTGTTGACTAGTCGGGCGTAGCCCAACTCTCGTGAGTGTTCTGTATTGCAAAAATCCTGCAGCACCAATTGGTCAATCGGATTCCAGAATTTAGCTGACGTCATGATCGAGCCCCACCTTCTGATGCGTTCTGGTTGAATTGCGTTAAGTACTTTAAATTGCCCGTAGACTTGAATAAAATGGAAGCAAATAGTTCGTTCTTCAAATGCTGCAAACACTTTACAA
Source organism: Chalinula nematifera (assembly GCA_036873525.1). Lineage (NCBI taxonomy): Eukaryota > Metazoa > Porifera > Demospongiae > Haplosclerida > Chalinidae > Chalinula > Chalinula nematifera. The sequence goes on along the minus strand of JAYJLX010065053.1, from coordinate 3,324 downwards.
ACATGATTAGAGTCTCAAATAGCCATTGCACTCCTTTATTTTTGCTCAGTTTCAAATTTTTAACACCAAACACCTTACTATTTTGACCACCATATTATTATGGTTAATTTTTAATAACACGTGTAATTTTAGAACAAAACCAAGGTGTATGGCTGATGCCCGACCCTACGTTTCTCACGAGGGTTGGGCTACGCCCGACTAAGTGTTGACGTCATCACTGTACATGTATAGTGCGTAGTGATCTGATGCAGTGCATGCACATTCTTTTATGAATTAATTTATCAATTACAAGCATTTAATAATAATTAGAGTCTGATCCCTCCATGCAGTTTTATGTTGAATTTTTACCACGGAATGCTTGGTTTGGGCCACACAATTTTCCGCAAATACAGTATTGCATTCAGTGGCAAGCATTGGCAATTTTTTTTTATTTGGTATATTGAATCATATTTTACATGGAATACACTTGTGTTTTTTTTGTCATGGGTTCCTAATTAAGTGATGGCAATGAATATTTGTGTGCTAGCAAAAAAAAAAATTGTTTAAATGGCAAGTTAAAGGTAATCGGTATTGAATAATTAACGAGTGTCTCCTGTTTTTCTACTGTTCTGCTGTTTTGGCCCATCTTTGTCTGCATCTATCCTCTTGATGACATATATGGTACGCACATGTGAGATGTCAATTTTTGTAGATTGCAATATTCATGTATTGGTATATAGATATATACAGAAATAAAATCAGTACAAAAAAACCCAAAACAATTATTGTGTTAAGGTTGGATGGAGATGGTTGCTAATCAAAAAGCATTGTTTCGTGTAGTCTTCTGTTGCTTATAATTGGATATTGTGTGGTTAGTATTTGATTAGTCCATCACAAGTAGTTTAATATTTGTATATTTGATAAAATCTGGTTTTTGCTTGGAATGGGTTGAAACTGATGTTAAACTGTAATAGTGTTAACTTATACACTCTCACCTCTATATACAGGATTGCATGGTTGTTCTTAAAGTGATGAAGTTCTTGATTAAAGCACAAGGTATACATACATTAATGGTTAAGGGTATATACATGCATTAGCGGTCAAGGGTGTATCCTTACATTATAGTGGTTAAGGGTATTACTGGCTGTACATGTTAAAATCGTACACTGTATTTTCCCCAGCAGAGTCTGCATGGTTTGAATAAAGACCTGATCTTGTTTTGAAGCCGGGTGTGGCTACCTGGTTTATTAAATTAAGTACACGTACTGTGAGTGGTATACTGCAATGTATGGCCCTGCGTATAACATACAAAGATACTGTGCTTGCATTATTAGGTGATATACCGTAAATTTAATTTATTCACAAATCTTCTTAAGAGCAAATACATTTACAAAAATATAGTACAACGTTCTATTGTCATTCATCATTATTACAGGAGATTGTTGCCATTGAATGGAATATACAAGACCATCAGATGATGGCATATAGTAATTGAGGTTTGCATACTGTACAGACATGTTTCAGTCATTATATTGTAGGGTTTTATATGAGTTGGGGGGTACATGGGATAGTAATGTATTAGTACACTGTTTACCCAAAAGCTATGAAAGAATTTTACATTACAGTTTACACCAATCCATTAATTCTGTTGTCACTGTTTGTGTATACTAGTATTCTGTGTATAATGTTTTAATTTTTGCTGTGTTTAACTATGTTCTGCTTTAATTTACTTTGCTATAATTATGTGTAGGTAACCCAGAACATTCTGATCCCGGTGAGTTACTGAATACCATGACGAAGGAAATCGTCAATTGTTAACAGATTATATGCTAAAATAAGAGAAGCTAACCAAAATGTTATCACGGTAATTCATGTAGTACAGTACTGGTGTCTCTCTGCATTAGTCATATAAAACCCTTAGAGATTCGGTATAGTGGTAGGTGTATAGTGTGGGCATAGTGTTTATGTTGAATAATATACTCCTGCTCATGACAATATAGTTATGTAATACATGTATAAGTTAATGTATTTAGTATACGGGTAATGTGTGGTGTGTGGGGTGAGCTAGTGCTCATTAAGTGTTTGTTTATGTAGTAGTGGAAACACGGTTCACAGTGCTATACTGGGATTTAATAGCATGAGGGGTGTGGTCAAGAGGGCTAATGTAGCACGAGGCGAAGCCAAGTGCTATATCAGTGCCCAAGACCTCAACCCGAGTGCTATTAAATCCCCATATAGTACAGTGTGAACCGTGATTTAAATTGCCTACAGTATTGTGTGGGTGCATCAAAAGTGCTCAAAAGAGTATATCGAAGAGAAGAAACTTACACTAAAAAAACATAAGGTGAGCCTGAAACTCTAAGATATTGTGCTTCCGGCCATGAGTGTTATACATATATCAAGTAAAATTTCAGTGAAATTTTGGCCACAAATGACATATTGAGTGCAATTTGGACCACGAGTTGTATAAATATTAAGTGCAATTCCAGCCACGAGTTCTATATCGAGTAAACACATCGGGGAGTCTATGTCGCGTACAAACGAATGATCAGCACTTTTGATACACCCATGCACGCAGTATACTATATCAGCTGATATTCTATTATGTACATTAGGTACAGGATACTAGCCCTAGAAGATCAATGTCCTTGTGTCCTGTGAAGAGGAAGGTTATGAGTCATTACCCATTGGCTCTGATACCTGGATGACTTAGTGATACAGTACACAGGTTAGTATAATATAGCTCCTTATGTATATTAGAACTGTTACTTGACTTACAATACTCATGCGTACTATTTAAACTATGGCTAGGCAGGGCTATATGGGATTTATCAGGCTCGAGCACTTGGTGCAGGTGTTTCTGGATGCATATCAGCCCGAGGTGAAGCCGAGGGCTGATAAGCAACCAGAAACACCCAAACCAAGGGCGAGGGTCTGGTAAGTCTCATATAGCCCTGCCTAGCCATAGTTTAAACAGTATATACCTATAGTAGTGACTTACTTCTTAGTGCCGAAACCTATAGTAGTGACTTACTTCTTAGTGCCGAAACCTATAGTAGTGACCTACTTCTTAGTGCCGAAACGTTTGAGAACTCCATGCCATGCCATTTACTTGAATGGGTGGAGCCATGCAATGCACTTGCAGCATAGGTAGATAGTAGAGTTATAAATAATGAAGGGGATTGGAAACCGATAACGATCTACATGTATAAAGAATACGTTGCCTAGCAACTGGCCAACTGATCCGTTTCGTCGTTTCCGGGCTAACATTTTCTTCGTGAGAGGGAGAAAGGTTTCGTTATTTCTCGTCTGCAGGCAAGAAAGCGAATGCTCTGTACTGTCAAC